>PVJI01032449.1:0-12198 GCA_004026765.1 Micronycteris hirsuta
GCTTTTCTTTGCCCTCATCTACTTTTCTGTATCTTCACTTTCTATAGTATCAGGCCACAAGTTCACTTTTTTTTACTTAATGAAGAAGACATGTTCCATACATTCTTACAGGCCTTATTGCCATCATTTTCAACACTGCATAATATTTCATTTGTTGATCTACCCTAACTTATCCAAGTAATTTTCAACAGCTGATCATCTAAGTTTCTTGTAAGTGTGAGCCGTATCACCGGCACGAGGAGCGGCGCCCAAACATGGGAACGGCCTGGAAGTCATCAGACTCAGAGCTCAGAACGTCCAAACCCAATCAGCCGGGCCATGGGGCCAGGCAGGGCCGTGGGGGCAGGTAGGTACATGCGCCACCGAGGTTGTCTCCCTGTCACCGTGTTTCTGTAGCTCAAAGCCTGTGACTTAGAATTGGCTGGCTTCCCAGTCTGGTTCACTTTTCCTTTTGCCATAAATAACATTAAGGCAAGCTAAAGGCATCTCTGCAGGGATCTTTGCATGGACTTGACTTGGGGCTGCACAGAGAAAGGGCTCTGCCACTGGAGGAGCTTCAGGGCAGAGCGGGAGAGTCAACATGAACTAAGAACTCTTCTAGAACCTCTATTCTGATGCAGGCGGCACCCCAGCGCCCCAGCGGGTCCCTGGGTGACTTCAGCAAAGCTGGCTGGAAGGAAGTGCCAAGCCCAAGCGTCCTGCTGGCCATCAGCCTCTCCTCCGCCGCAGGCCCTGGGCTTGCCCTTTCCTTTTCCTTCCTAGACAAGCCCCTGGAGGGAGGCTGAGGCAAGAGAAGAGAAGGCAGACAGAAAACAGGAAAAGGGGAAGCAGATGGGAAAGCCTGCCTGAGCTCAGAGGAAGAGGGGACAATGGAGGAGAGTCGGGGGGAGGGGAGGGGGGTAGCTGACAAGGGCATGTGGGCTCCCCCTCTTGCCCACCAACCCCTCCACCCTCCTGGATTCCACAGCCCCTGGTTATTCCCTGCAGCTGCTGCCAGCACTCCAGCTCTCCCAGGATGCAGGGCCCAGAGCGCTCACCTGTTCCCACTGATGGCCCCTCCCCAACCAGGCACTTTCCCGGAGAGTTTACCTTTGTCGTAAATATCTATTCACATGTGCAATTCTGGTCTTACTGTTTTTTAATTTACTTTTCTTATTGTAAGAGACACCATCCATCAGGAAGTTTGTTCATAATGCACTTGTGGAATTTAAAGAATTATAATATAGCCCTGGCCGGTGTGGCTCAGTTGGTTGGAGTGTTATCCCATGAACCAAAAGGTCAGGGGTTCGATTCCCAGCTAGGGTGCATGTGGGAGGTGACCAATCAATGTTTCTCTCTCACATCGATGTTTCTCTCTTTCTTTCTCTCCCTTCCTCTCTCTCTAAGATCAATCTACATACTTAAAACTTTTAAAAAGAATAATAACATAAAAATTGCCCCCAAACACACCATTGTATCTTCAGGTTGTTCCAGAAGCCAACTCTGACACAAGGATTTTCAGGTAAGGAGGTGATCCCAGGAGACACAGGTCAGGGGTACGGCAGGGAGATGAAAGGGAATCAGCCACCAAGGGGCATGTGATCAAATCAACTGACAGCTGGTAGACTATGCAGCTCCGTTAGCCCACCTGGTGGGCGAGGGAGGGACACTCTGGCTGGCTGTGTGCATCCCAAGAAGCTCCAGGAGAGGGCAGGTGCCAGCGGTACACTTATCTAGGGGGTGCCTTGTACTGGGGAGGCCCCGGGAGCTCTGGTGAGGGCCCAAGGGTGTCAGCTGCGCCACTCATGTGACTTGACTAGGATGTCCCAGTTCCCCAGGACTTTGAAAAGCCCCTTCCCAGGACTTTTCATTACAGTTTTACCCCATGAGTGTGGGTACTTCTAAATGACTCAGTTTTGGTTTTTGAGCTTGACAAAGAATTGCGCTCTTTATGTCTTCTACTAACTTTCCTGCATAAGGTTATATTTCTGAGGCCCATTCATGTTGGTGCACGTTCCTTGTGTTGCTCAGGATGTGGAACGTCAGGAAGACCATCTGCGTCAAATAGTTCAACAGAGGCGGCTGAACGTGGGGAGCGGGACACAAAGGCCTGGGAAGGGCTGGAATATGAAGTGGGCGTAGTGAGGCAGCCAGAGATTAGCAACCACAGGACGACTACTGTCCCCGAGCTGGAGGGAGGAATCGAGGGGGTGGTGTTCCCAGGGCCAGGAGCCAGGCCCCTGCTGGGAACCGAGGCGGACCACCGGGTGGGAGTTGGACCCTGCAAGGGAGGCACCATTTACTGACACAGGCCCCAAAGCAAGACGGAAAGGAGAAACTCCCTGGCTTCTCCCTCCACTTTTCAGTCTCTTACCCCTCCATGGCTGCAACGATGACAGATGGTTGACAAGAAAGGGTGGGAAATGTGGTTTGGGGTACCGAGCAGAGTGCAGCGAGGGAAGCGTGGGGAGTGGGTGTCAGCACAAGCAGGAACATGTCTGTAGTGTACGTTGATGTCTCTGAAGGATTCCATGCCCGAAGGACACTTGGTTGGTTCCAGTTTTTTTCTCTCATAAGCCCTTTCGTACGTGTCACCTGGTACACATGTGTGTAAGTATTTCTCTAAGGCGGTGTTTTCACACTTTCCGACCACCATATTTTCATGGCGATGCACTACACACCCACTGAAACCAGTGGTTATGGAGCAATGTTTGCCCTCGCGTGCAGTGCTTACTGACATTTTCTGTTCCATTGTCATTATTGTTGTTGTTGCTCATTATATCGTCACCATCACCATCATTGCCACCATTCATTCCCATCATGATAATCACCATCATCATCTCCACCATCATCACCACCACCATCGTCACCACCATCACCATCATCATCATCATCTCCACCATCATCACCATCATCACCACCATCATCATCACCATCACCATCATCACCACCACCATCATCATCATCACCACCACCATCATCATCATCACCACCACCATCATCACCACCACCACCATCATCATCATCACCATCATCATCACCACCATCATCACCACCATCACCACCACCATCATCACCACCACCACCATCATCACCATCATCATCACCACCACCACCACCATCATCACCACCACCACCATCATCATCACCACCACCATCATCATCACCATCACCATCATCACCACCATCACCATCATCACCACCACTATCATCATCATCACCACCATCATCATCATCATCGCTGCTGTGTCCTACTAAGTTGATTTCATCACTCACTAATGGGTCTGCAGTCTGAAAACCGCTGCTCCAGGAGCATAGCTAAAAACAGCATTGTAGGATCACTGGGCATGCACAGCTTTAATTTCACCAGGAAATGTCAAATTGTTTTTAAAGGCAGCGCCACTCCATGTACCCATCGGCCATGCAGACGAGTTGCTCCCATCCTCACTGACATGGGTGGGTACACAGGAGAAGCTCCTTGGGGGAGCTGCTTTTGATTTGCATTGTTTCCTATAGAGGGAGAGCAATTGTTCATTTCTTTACAAGCCTTTCTTACATCTTTTCTGTGGCATTGTTCCTACGCCCATTTTCCTTTTGTGTGGTTTTATTTCTTCTCTTTTTAATTTGTAGGTATTCTTTATAGATTCAGGATATGAATCCTTTGTGGCAAATGTCTCTTCTCAGTTTGTGGCTGGCCTTTTCACTTCCATCTTTGTGTCTCTTTATGGACAGTTCTTTATTTTAATGTAGTTGCATGTCCCCGACCTTCACCTTGTTGTTGATGGATGAATGTATGTTTTGTTTAAGAAATCCTTCCTCTTGTGATCATAAAATACTCTTCTATATATTCACTTTAAATATCTTTCCCTCTCCATCTATATTTCTTTTTTTTTTTTTTTTAGATTTTATTTATTTATTTTTAGAGAGAGGAGAAGAGAGGAAGAAAGAGCAATGTATGGTTGCCTCTCACATGGCCCTCACTGGGGACCTGGCCTGCAACCCAGGCATGTGCCCCGACTGGGAATCGAACCGGGACCCTCTGGTTCCCAGCCCGCGCTCAATCCACTGAGCTACACCAGCCGGGCTCCATCTATATTTCTTTAATCTACTTGGAATTTATTACTGTCTTTGAGTCACAACCTGAGAAAGAGATTCAGTCTCCTTCTATGTCAGGTGGATATTCACCCTCCTGCGCCATCGGTAAGGCCTATCCTTGCCCGCTGAGCCCTAAGCACCTGGTTTCTTTCCACATCTGTGAGGCAGGGTTTTGGGGCTTTCTACCTTGTTTGGTTACTCTCTCTGCCTACCCCTCTGCTGACTACCCTGTCCTGATTACTGTGTTTTCTAAGACATCTTAATACCCAGCAGGTCAAACTCCCCACCGGTTCTTCTTTTAGAATGCCTCAGCAACAACTGGGCTTTTGTTCTTCCGTAAGAATCTCAGATTCAATTTGTGAAGTTGTTTTGTTTGAAGTGCATGGAGTCTGAACATCCGTTTAGAGACACTGGATGTCTTTACAGAGATCTGATCTTCCTATTCATGAACATGGCCTGTCTGTCTTCTTCAATGAAGGTCCCAGGGAAAGGCATCTGCTGTGTATGTATTCAATGGCTTGAGAGCTGCTTGTAGGGTCCGGTGAGGGTGGTATGAATCCCTCTTGTGAACCCTGATAAGGAATTTATCTACTGATGGACTCCCTGTGGTTAACTGGGCCTAAATTCCAAACTAGAGTCTAGCAGCATTCACTGACAGAGGACCCCCCGTCCTCTGTGTTCTGGGAAGAACCACAGCCTGAACTTCAGCCTCCCGCACTATGCCCTACCTGTTTGCACCATCTGAGTCAACCATGCAGGGAAGCCCCATAATACCACTTAACCAATAGACTGTGACCAGCCCTGACCAATCAGAACTGCACAAATGTCACCTCTCATTTGCATCTATAGCAGCCAATCAGAACCGATCAGCTCAGACTTGAAGTCTCCATTTGCACAAATGGACCTGGGTGGGGACTTTCTCTATAAAAGCCAGCTTCTCCTGTGTCTCAGCTGAGCACACTTTCAGTTTCCACTAGAGACTACGTCTCCCTGGTCCCCTCGAATAAACTTTGTCCTTTTAATACCTTTTTGGGAATTTTTTGCTGACTCCCTGTACTTCCAGCCTGTTTCTGCTAGAGAATGCCTTGGGCAAGAAACACAGATGCTGGCATTGAATTGAAGTGGTCTGTGCTGAGCGTCTGGGTGGTGGGCGGCACCTTTGAGGAACGGGATTTTAGAGAGGCCTTCCTGGAACTGCAAGAAAGCTCCGCTTGTCCAAGCCCATTGTTTGCTGCAATGAGCTCTTATTTTTCTCCCATGGAGACGCAAATCAAACATTTCACCTGTCACATCTCAGAGTGGCCTTCTTGGAAACAGTAGTCTTTTTGTGTGCCCCATGGTCACTGTGCCACTCCGGTGCTTGCTGGGTTGAGTTGAATAATGTGCCCACAAAACCTGTGTCCTTTCCAGCATCTCAGTATGTGGCCTTATTTGGAAATAGGGTCACTGCAGATATAATTAGCTAAGTTACAATGAGGTCAGACTGGAGTAGGGTGGGCCCTCAATCCAATATGACTGGTGTCCTTATAAGAAAGGGGAGGAGACACAGATGGAGCAGAGACTGGGGCAATGCCTGTACAAACCAGTGGACACCAGGGATTGCCAGCAGCCACTGGAAGCTGGGAGAGGCCTGGCGTGGACGCCCCTCACAGCCTCAGAAGGAACCAGCCCTGCTCACACCTTCATCTCGTACGTCTGGCCTCCAGACTGTGAGGCAGTAGATTTCTGCTGTTTAAGCCACAGGACACTCACACGCCTGGGATGTCTCGCCTGGGCTGACTCGTCCTCATTACTATGCGGGGCCGAGCTTGAGGCAGACCTGGACCTTCTGTGGTCACACAGCAGGCGGGGCCTCCAGCCTCCACGTGCTCCAGAGGGAACAGTAGGTGTGCGTTCACCTTTTAAGAAACTGTAAACCGTTCTCCAAAGTGGTTGTTGTACTTGGTGTTGCTTGATTGGTGCTGAGGGCCCTGGTTCTTCCACACCCCCATTGACGCTTGGTGTGGCCGGTCTCTTAACTTGGGCCGTTCTAACCGGTACCTCGGGACCTCACTGGGGTCTTGGTTGCATCTCCCTAATGACTAGTGACGTGGAGCGTCTGCTCAGGCTCGGATGGCACAGTCACCATCCCTGCATTGACACTCATGACCACTTAGCCCACGGTGTCACACCTCTTCTCCAGAGCCCTAGCACAAAGAAGCTCAGGCACAGAGAGGTTAAGAAGCTCTCCCAAGTCACAGACCTGGTAAGTGCTAGAGCCGGAGGTCCTCAGAGACAAATGCTCGGCCAGTAAACATCAGGCCACCTGTGTCAGCTGGGATGTGTTTGTGGCCTCAACAGCAACTTCACCAGGACCTACGGGGTTTTTGCAGAAGCTGCTGCCCGCCCACCCTTGCTGGACAGAGGTGCCCACATCAGCTGTGACGTCTGAGCTGTCCCTGAGGGGCCAGTGCCCCCGTGTCCAGGCAGAGATCTCTGCAATAGAGGGAGGCTTGGGGGGAGGAAGGGGCTGTGGCCCCAGCCCTGAATTGCACAGGACATCCTGCTACTCACCCTGAGGTCCGCGCTTCGCTCAGTTCTGCCAACAGGAAAGAGGAGCTGTGCTCGCTTTCGGTTACCTTCCTGAGGCCAGGAGCCCATGCGGTCCAGTGCAAGTGGCGTTCAGACACAAGGTTAAGTTGGAAGAACGTGGGCCCCTGTTCCTTGCTCGTGTTGTCTCCTTTCGTGCACAGGCTCCTTGGTTATTACAAAGCTGTCAGCCAGATGGCCAGGCCCGCAGTCCAGGGTGAGTCAGCACCCAGCTCTCATGAACCCAGGCGGTGCCTCCCCACCACGCACCCTGCCTCTGAGCCCAGACTGTGATTTAGCATGCATGGGTGTGGATGCCTCTAAAGCAGCACGGTGCCAAGCAGAGGGCGCTGCTGGAAGAGGATGAAAAGCCCCAGTGAGAGTGTTAAGCTGTGAACCATCTGCACCATCTAAGGAGAAAAGGAGCCGGTGGGCACACAGGAGTGTGGTGGAGCCCATCTCTGCAGTGAAACGCAACCAGAGGCTGTGCTCTGGGACTCTCCGGAGCCTCTGGACACTGGCACATCGAGATGCATTCCCTAACGAGCAGACGTTCCAGCAAGGCAGATTATGGAGACATTGCACTCAACCCACACCCGACACTAAGCCAGGCTATCACTCAGACACTAAGGCACCTGGCCTATGTTGTCAAACGTGAAAGAACCTTGGGAAAACGACCATCCATGAGGTTTTCTAGAATCTACAACTCAGGAATAAAATTTAGTCCATGAAAAGGTGTCTGAAGAAGCTGCAGAGAGAAGGCAAGAATGAACTCCAGACAGAGGCCAGTAAGAAGGCCAGCACGTGCAGATGCTGGGAACACGGGAGTCCACAATCCAGTCAGGATGGGTTTGTGGTGTTGTGAGGGAGACAGAGAGGGCACCTGGGAGGAGATCTGAGGAGCCAGCGTGGTGACCTTGTGAAGAGGGGCAGATGGGCATTCTGGCACAGGGAACAGCATGAGCAAAGTCTCAGAGAAGGAGGGAGCCTGGCCAGAACACAGGAGAGGAAGCAGGTGGGAGATAGATGGAGGGAGATTCAAGATGAAGATGAAGAGAGAGCAGTGCCAGCAGTCATGGTCTGCAGGTCATGGCACCAAGCTGTAAGAGTGACAGCCACCATCAGACATTCAGCAGCACTGATGTCCTTTGCTCGGTGAGGGAGAAGACGGATTGAATTAGGGAAGAGAGCATGGACTGGCTTTGTGAGTACCCTAGTTTAGACTAGAGTGGTAGTGGTAGACGTGGTGGTCTCAGAAGAAGCCCAGGAGGCAAAATCAATAGAGCTGGGAGATGCAGTGGAGAGAGGAAAGTAACTTAGACTTTATTTCCTCTCTGAAACTTGCTGTTTTCTGTTGAGCCAATTCTGGTGAGTGAGTAAAGGATTAGCATAACCTTTATCATTTCCATGCAAGGTTCAATATTGGTTTAACTTTCTAGCTCTATTCCTCTGGAAAGTTGATGAGAGTGAAACACTGGAACAATGTTGACAATAAAAGTGACCCCCAGTTGGCACATTTCACCTGGACTTGCAGGTCTCTGCCTGTGCTAGGGATACCTGGTGGTTTTGCCATTGATTCAAAGCCCTCTCACTGGGCACCTTTCTTGACGGAAGTTGTGCCAATTCTCCTGAACCGTATTGAGACACGAGACTTTCAAGCCAGGTGGCTTTATCCACCCACTTGGGTCTTGCTCTGTCACATCTGAGCTGTCACCTGGTAAGAGAGGGGGGCAAGGGAGGATGTGAGGCACTTTAGCTGAGATCAGTTGGCCATATACATGCGGGTGTGTTTCTTGGTTTCCTACTCAGTTCTGTTGATCCGTAGGTCTGACCTTCCTCCAACGCTGCACTGTTTTGACTGCTGCGGCTTTCTAATACATTGTTGACGTCAACTACATTTTTCAGCTTGTTTTTCTTGTTTCAACGTTTTGATTATTCTTGGTTCTTTGCATTTTTATATAAACTTTATAATTAGATTATAAGTATTACAGAAACAACTGTCGGATGTAGCTTGGTGTTGTGTAACATCTGCAGGTGTGTTCGGGGAAGACCGATCTCCTGACACGGCGGAGCCTTCCGAGCGCAGTACGCAGCGTAACTGACCTATTCACCGAGGGCTCCACCAATGTCTCTCGGTGATGTTTTATGGTTTTTAGTGTACAAATCTCACATATGTGTTATTAAACGCGTCCCTAGATATACATGTTTTTGTTACTCTATGTATTATTTTAAATTTCAATTTCCAATTGTTTATTGCTGGTGTATAGAAATACAATTTGTTAATTGCCTTTGTATCCTGCAACCTTGCTGAGCTCACTTATCAATTCTAATAAGTTAATATGTAGTTTCCTTAGGATTTTCTACATATGATCCATCTTATGTGTGACTAAGCACTTTTATTTCCTTCCATCCAACCTGCTCATTCATTCTTTCTTTCTCTTTCTTTCTCTCTCTTCCTTCCTTCCTTTCTTTCTTTTTTTTTTTCTTTCTTTCCTTTTCTTTCTTTCCTTCCTTCCTTTTTTTCTTTTTTTGGTCAAAGACCTTTCTTGTCTAAGATCTCTGGAACAACACTGGATGGAATTTATGAGAGCAGCATGTCATTTTGTTCTTTGTCTTAGGGAGAAAACACACATTGTTTTCTAACATTAAGCCAACCTTGCATTCTTGGAATAAATCCTATATGGTTGGGATGTACTATCCTTTTTACATATAATTGGGTTTTATTTGTTAACATTTTGTTAATGAATTTTGCATATATCTTCATGAAGGGTATTGGTTTACAGTTTTCTTGTAGTGTCTGTGGGACACCAGGGTAATACAGGCCTCATGCACCGAATGGGGAAGTGTTTCCTCTTTTGTTTTCTGAAAGAGCTCGTATAGGTTTGCCATTATTTTTTTCAGCAAACACTTTACAGCATTCGGCATAAAGCTTTTTGGCTGGGGGTTTTCTTTCTGAGAAGGTTTTTCGTTACGTCTCAATTTCTTCAATAGATACTGAGCTATTTGGGTTTTTAAAATTTCTTTTTGTATCAGTATGGATAATCCGTCTCTCAGTGAATTTGTGTGTCCATCTGAGCTATAGACTATATTAACATAGAATAAGATGGTTTACAATATTCCCGTGTTAGCTGTTGAAGAGCTAATACAGGAATATTATACAGGTCTGTAGCCATGCCTGCTCTTCCATTCTTGGTATTGACAATTCCTGCCAGAACTCTTTCCAAGAAAACAAAAGAAACAAAAACCAGCCAGCTTCTGCTTTCAGTAACTTTCTCTGTTGTCTGTCTGCTTTCTGTTTCATTGGTTTCTGTCCTGATCGGCATTATTTCCTTTCTCCTACACTCTCTGTGCTCAATTGGCTCTTTTTCCCCCAGTTTTGTAAGATGGAAGCTGAGGTCATTTTGAGATCTTCCTTCTTTTCTAATGTGAATATCAGTGCTATAAAATTCCCACTAAGCACCATTTCAGCTTCTTCCCCCAACTTTTGATGTATTGTATTTTCATTTTCAGTTAGTTCAAAATATTTTTTTATTTCCCTGAGAGTCCATTTTGACTTACGGCTTATTTAGAAATGTTTAAAATTTCCGAATAGTTTGGGGCTTTATAGGTATCTAATTCTGATTTCTTATGCCCTGGAAGCATATTTTATGTGATTTGTATTCTTCTAAATTTGTTAAGCTGTATTTTATTGCCCAGAATGTGGTCTATCTTGGTGAATGTCGATGTACACTTAAGAAGAATATGTTCTTCTTCTCAAGAAGTATTTTTGGGTGGAGTATCCTATAACTATCAGTGAGGTCTAGGTAGTTGATAGCATTGCCCATGTCTTCTGTACCTTTATTGATTTTTTGCTGTCCACTTGTTCTAGCAATTGCTGAGAGTGTTGACAACTTCAAGTATCATTGGGGATCTGTTTATTTATCCCTCTTGTCCAATCAGTTTTTGCTTCACATATTTTGAAGTCTATTGTTTAGAAACAAACATGCTTATTTATGACTGTTATGTCCTCTTTGAAAACTGACTCCTTCATCTTTATCTGTGATATTTCTTTTTTATGAAGTCTGTTTGATATCACAATAGCTACTCTGGCTTTCTTTGGGCTAGTGATTGAATGGCTATCATTTTTCATCCTTGTGCTTTAAATATATATATATATATATATATATATATATATATATATACACATTTGTATATTTAACATGGATTTCTTGTAGGCATAACTTAGTTGGTTTTTCATTCGATCTGACCATCTCTACTTTTTAACAGGTGTGTTTAGAACATTCACATTTCATGTGATTATTGATAAGATTAGATTAAAATGATAATTTTCCTGGGTGTCTTTTATTTGTTTCATCTCTTTTGTTTTTCTTCAACTCTTTTCTGCTTTCTCTTTGTTGAACAATTTTTATAGTTCTGTTGTATGTCCTCTTATCACTTATACTTCTTCAAAAAAAAAAAACTCTAATAATTGCCCTTGGATTTAAAATATAAATCGTAGTCAGAATTTGTATTCAGATAGTACCAGACCACTTCACACGCAGGGACCTTACAACAGTATTTTCCCAATTCCAACCTGCCATCGTTCCTGTTGCCATGCGAGTTACTTTTATGTATGCACTCAACACAATACAATGCTACTATTTTTCCTTTAGACCAGGGGTGTCACGCTCATTGTCACCCGCGGCCACATCAGCTTCGCGGTTGCCTTCAAAAGGCCGAATGTCGTTTTAGGACTGTATACATGTAACTACTCCTGAACAGCTAAGCGAGAGCGGGGTGCTGCCACAGGGTAGAAACAAGGTGCCGGGTAATACGAGGTAGAGGGCTGGATTCGGCCCGTGGGCCTTGTGTTTGCTACCTGTGCTTTACAAAGAAGCCATCATTTATAGCAATTAAAAATAAGGGGAAAAGAATTTTACCTTAATTTCTTCCATTTGTATGACTCTTCATTTCTTTGTGAAGGTGCAGATTCGTTTTCCTTCCTGGTTGCCATTTAATACTCCTGGAGGAGTAGACCTTCCAGCAACACATTCCATAGTTCTTGTTTCTCTGAGACATGGTCTGTTTTAAAATCCTAAATTTTAAAAGACATTTTCACTGGTGTAGAACTCTGAATCAACACTGCTTTTTCTTTCAGAGCAATAAAGACACCCCTTCGCTGTCCTCTAGCATGGATGGTTTCTGAAGAGAATTCCGCTCTAATTCTCCTCTTTGTTTCTCTGCACATAATGTTTCTGTGTTTTCACTCTGCTCGCCTTAGAGATTTTTCTCTCTTTCCCCCTTCAGTTTAAATATGTTAGGCATATGGGGTTTTTTGTGTGGTTTTGTTTGCTTGTTTGTTTTACCTTGTCAACGCGGGAAACGTTGAAACCTGTAGAGAATGTTTTATGAGTTTATTTGAGCCAAACTGAAAATTGCCAGAGAGCAAAATCTCAATGGATTGAGAAAATACTCCCCAGATGGCAGTTTTGCACCTTATTTTATACATAAGAATCAAAGGGGAAGGCATGTGACAGGAAATCCATTGGTGATCAATTAGGGAGGTGGGAGGAAGCA
>PVJI01032450.1:0-12190 GCA_004026765.1 Micronycteris hirsuta
CTTGGAATTTTGCCATTTTAATGATGATGTGTCTTGAGGTGGGCCTGTTTGGGTTCCTTTTGATTGGGACTCTCTGTGTTTCTTGGACTTGTGTGACTTTTTCTCTCATCAGATTAGGAAAATTTCCCATCATTACTTTTTCAAACACGCTTTCTATCCCTTGCCCTTCTTCTTCTCCTTCTGGTATCCCTATTATACGGATATTATTACGTTTCATGTTGTCCTGCATTTCCCTTAATACCTCTTCATTCTTTCTGATTCTCTTTTCTTGTTCCTGCTCTTTTTGGGTGTTTTTTCCTACCTTGTCTTCCAGCTCACTGATCCGATCCTCTGCTTCATCAAGCCTGCTTTTGATTCCTTCTATTGTGTTCTTTAGTTCAGATATTGTATTCTTCATTTCCGCTTGGCCCTTTTGGATAGTTTCTATTTCCTTTTTCATGCTGACATAGTTTGCAGTGAGCTCATTATAGTTTCCCTATAGTTTCTGGAAATTCTCTGCTAGGTCATCGAGCTTCTTGAGCTTCCTGATAATCAGTGCTTTGAACTCTATATCTGATAGTTGGCTTGCCTCTGTTTCATCTATCATTCTTTCTGGGGTTTCTTCCTTTCCTTTCATTTGGGGGTTGTTTCTTTGTCTTCCCATTGTTTGTGAGACTCTTCTTGCTAGCCTCTGCTTCTTAAATTAATCTGTCGAGTTCTCTGGAGTATCAAAGTTAATTTTGTTTCACTGTCTCTATTTTTTGGACTGACCCCTGTCTGGGGCTGACTCTGGTCCTCTCACAGCTCCAGGTTTTAATGTCTCACCTGTAGGTATAGAAAAGACGGGGGCGAGTGGGAAAGAAGGAGAAAAAAAAAAAGAAAAAAGAAGGAAAAAAAAGGAGTGAGGGAAGGGAGAAAGAATACTATAAGAAGAGGGAGGGAGGAAAGAGAAATAATGTATAAAGAAGGAAAGAATGGAGGGACGAATTTAAAATAATATATTTTTTTTATCTTTTATAAATTAAAAAATGACAAAACGAAACAAAACACAAAAGTAAGTAAAAAAAAAAGAAGAAGAGAGGTATGAAGAGAGGGGACTAGGAATACTGAAGGAAAGGGAGGAAGAAGGAATTAAAAATGGTGAAGAACAGAGAGGAAGACAGGTTAAAAAAAGCAGAAACAAAACAAGAATTAACAAAAAACAAAACAAAGAAACCAAAAAAACAAACAAACAAACAAAAAAACCCCTCCAGGTTTCTGATTTTAAAGCTGTCCGGCCAGGCTGCGTCCATCTGGGAAGATATCAGTTTTGCTTTTCTTCTTTCCTGAGGTGCACTCTTCACTGTTGTCCAGTCACCAGCCCAGTTCCTGAGTGTGCTTCTGGGCCCAAGCTGTCTTGATGTGCACCTGATAGTGGCAAATCTCCCACTGCCTACTTTTTCTCCGCTGGTCTAACTAATAGGTTCTCTCTGTGCCCTTTCTGGATAGTTTGGCCCCTGCTCTGAGTCAAGAATTTGTGCGGTCTGTATCTCCGGACTGCCACTCCCCTCAACAGGGTGCTTCTGCCCTATTCCCACAAAGCTGCTTGGTCTTGCCGGGCTGCGTGCACCTGCGTGCGCCTGTGTGCGCCTGGTATGACTGGCTAGGGCTTTGTCCCCAGCTGTAGGCGTGAGCTCAGCGCACCTGTGAACTCTTTTATCTTTACCCCTGGGCTGTGCGCCAGCGAGCCCCGGGTCGAAAGGCCTGGTCACGCACTCTCTCTGGTATTTTTGAGCTGTGCGCCTGTGTTCGCTCACTTCTTTGTCCCTGGATTATGCGCCCAAGAGGCCCAGTTGTGCACTGTCCCCAATATTTTTGAACTGTGTACGAATGGTCCGCGGGTTGCCAGGTGCGCATGGTCCCCTGTTTCCCTTGTTCAGTGTCCCAGGCCGCACTCGGCCAGAGAGTCGCCGACTGCAAGCTGTTTCCGATACTTCTGGTATGGGCTGGGAAAGGCCTCGGACCCTGGATACAAACAGGCTCCAATTCCCCTTGGTGGAAACGTCAGCCTCCTCGGGCCAAGGGCCAACCTTGCTCTCCCTCCGTGATACAGGCCGAGTTCCCTGGGCCTCCGATCCCGGTCGCCTACCGATCCTGGTCGCGCACCGATCCCAGGTCATGCACTGATCCCGGGTCGCGCACCCGACCTCGCGACTGTTGAGAGCGGGGCCTCTCCAAATAGCCACGTAGCGCCACTGTTTTTCCTCTCTGAAAAATTCTACCTATTTACGCTTGCCAGACAAAACAAGCATCTGACTACTCTCAAATCCTAATCTGGCTCCCTCCCCAAGAATCTTGCCTCCGATCCTGGCGGCTGCCGGGTCTGGGACCGAAGCCCCACCCCGCTCCCCGGGCTTGTCCCGATGGGGACCCTTTCCTTCTGATGCACTCTGCTTACCGTATGAATGTTCAAATTCCCCTGTAATCTTGGGCATCAATCATCATATGTGTTGGAATACTGCTGGGTTTTCGCCCCATTCCTCAGAAAATCAACCAGTGGGTAGGAGGACGTAAACTCTGTTCCTCCTATCTCGCCGCCATCTTCTGACCCCCCGTTATTAAAGTATTTATTCTTAATCTGTCTAGATTTTCTTTTTTTTTCAAATATATTGTCTTCTGCTTGATATCCAGCCTATGCAACTTTAGTATAACAAAATGTACGAATTGAATAAAAACTTGAAAATGGATTCCCTTGTTCTCTCAGTGGAATTGATCAATAAAATATCCACAAATATACCTGATTTTCATGAAGTAAATAATGTAAATATAAGTTTTTTCTCTAACCTCATTTTTTCTACTTTCACATCTATTCATTCCACTCTGCCAGACAAACTTCTTTACTTTTCTCAAATATTACAGACATTTGCCTTTGCTATTGCTTATGCCAGAACATTGCATGTCTAATTTTAACATCTACTTCAAAGTTTGCTCTAATATTCCTCCTCAATAAATCCTATGCTGGCCGCCATATCTAAATTTTAAACTTCTTCCAATGCCACATTTTTAATTTCTCCATGCTGATTTATTTTTCTTTATCTCTATAGTACTTCTCACATTGTAACTTACCATGTGATTTATTTATTCATACGTTCGCTATTAATTACCTGTCTTTTCCTGAGAGAATGTAAGTTCACCAAGGACAATAACCTTTCTGTTTTATTTACTGATATGTTCTGAGAACTTAAAACAGTGTCTGGCACACTAGTAAGAACTTAATAATTATTTGTTGAATGAATTAAAGCAGATTGTTAAATATATTAACAAGGAAGCAAATATATTCACTTGAAATATAGTCTTAGAATTTTAGTGAATTTTCTTCATGCAAATTTGTTGTAAAATTAGTCCTTGATATGTATTTTGGTTTTTGAAAGCATTAAATTATAGATAATTACTTGAAAGAATTAGGTGAAAAAAAGTCAAGGATATAACCTGTTGTGTTTTAAATGAAATTTTTCTTTTCCAGCACTGATATACCACAATAACATTACAAAATACATATGTTTTATTCTGTTTGACTATTCAGTCCTAAATCAGAAATGCATATTTTCTTAATTTATTTCTAAAATAAAATGTAAACATTGAATAATGGCATAATAATTTATCAGCCTAATTTCTTTTTGCATGAAACTATTTTTTTAACATTAATAGAGAAAAATTTCTTACCAGTCTTCATTCTAAATACACAGAAGAAAATTGGCTTTTTCTCCATCATATTCAGGGTCCTCAACAAAAAAATAAACCTACCACCGCTGTACTGGAGTTCCTTTACCACATCTTGCAGAGTAACTGGAGCTGTAGCTGTGGCATTAGATACAGGGTTGAAACAAATTACCTTGAAAGGACAGTATTATAGATTCATTATATCCCCCTAAAATTAATGGATTGAATCATCGATGACTAATATCACTATATTTGGAGATGGGGCCTTTAATGAGGTAATTAAGGTTAGATGAGTACATAAGGGAGGGTCCTAATCCAATGTGATTACTGTCCCCTAAGCAGAGACACCAGGAGTGCACATGATGAAGAAAAGGTAGCAAGAAGGCTGCCATCTACAAAGGAGGGAGGCCTCTGGAAAAACCAAATCACTGGCACCTTGACCTTGAACATCCAGCCTTCAGAACCATGAGAAAATTAATTTCTCTTCTTTAACTCACCCAGTCTGGAGTATTCTTTATGGCAGCCCTAAAACACTAACATAGGGAGTATGAGAGGTGTTATGTTATCCTGCACTTATTTTATATAGGGCAATTACAGTGCTCACACTCTTATATGAAGACTATACTCTTGTCACTTAAAAACTGCAACAGGAAGATTTTTTAAACTCTCATGGACATCCATATGTTTTGTCTCAAGAAAACTTTAAGTTACCTGCCTTCCTGTGTCAGATACTTTCAAATATTGAATGGTCTAGAATAATAAGTAATAGATGAGGAGACATTACTTATATCTCTGATAATAAGCCTAATGACTAGATAGTTTAATTTTATTTTTTTGACCATTTCATCTTTTATTTTTGCTTCTGATCTCTCTTATCATACAGAGGTTTAAAGCTATTATCTGGCTGAAACAGGCATTAATGATTTTAAATTTTTTTCTGGATATTTTTGTTCCTTTTTACAAATTTTTTTATTGTTGTTCAGTTACTGTTGCTCCCATTTTCCCCACATTACTCTCCCCTGCCCTGCCCACCACTACTCTCCCACATTCAATCTCCTCAACATTGTCTTGTCCATGGGTCCTTCATGCGTGTTCCTTGACCAGACCCGTACCCAAATTTCCCCTGTTTTTCCCTGGCCCCTGTCCTCTGGTCACTGTTAGTTTATTCTTTATTTCCATATCTCTGGTTCTTTTTTGCAGAAGAATATTTACCATTAAATAGCCTGGGAACAGAACAATTATGCTTGTAATTTTTCCCTGAGTCTGCAAAACGTCCTTGAGCTTTATCTAACTAACCCCTATAAAATAAACGCGGAGACCATGTTCAAGGTCATTGTCTCTCCATCTGAGGACAATGCCCCACTTGGCCCCTGCTTTTCCTTAAACTGTCTGTGTCTTTCTTAATCTCCCATTGCCCCTCCTCAGGGACCTTCTCCCCCAGCTGGTTGAGGTTCATTTTTTGGCATGTAGCTCTCCAGTCATTCAACAAATTCATTTCAACATTCAACAAATAACATTTGTTGAAGAGTCTACTTTTACCCCATTGTATACTCCTGCCAGCTTTTTCAAATAATAATTGACCATAGAGACATGGGTTTATTTCCAGGCTCTCTCTTCTATTCCATTGATCTGTGTGTCTGTTCTTATGCCAGTACCAGACTCTTTTGATTACAGTGGCCTTGTAATATATTTTAATGTCAGGTATTGTGATCCCTCCTACTTTGTTCTTCTTTCTCAAAATTGCTGAGGCTATTTGGGGTCATTTATGGTTCCATACAAATTTTTCATCCCTGGCTAGTGTGGCTGAGTGGATTGAACATAGTCTGCCAACCTCAATCTGTGGTCACTGGTTTGATTCCCAGTCATGGCACAAGCCTGGGTTGTGGGCCAGGTTTCCAGTAGGGGATGTGTGAGAGGCAACCACACACTGATGTTACCCTCCTTCTCTCTCTCCCTCTTTTGCCCTCTGTCCAAAAATACATAAATAAAATCTAAAGAGTAGGTAAATAAACAAATAATTAATAAATAAATACATTTTGGAAATATTTGTTTTATGACTGTGAAATATGTCATTGATAGCTTGACAGGACTTGCGATGAATCTATAGATTGCCTGCATAGTATAGACATTTTAATGATAATTCTTCCAATCCATGATCATGGCATATACTTCCGTTTATTTGTGTCTTCCTTAATTTCTTTCTTCAACGTTCTGTAGTTTTCTGAGTACAAGTATTTTACCTTCTTGGTTAGGTTTATTCCTAGGTACTTTATTTTTCTTGTTGCTATAGCAAATGGAATCCCCCCCCCCAATTTCTGTTTCTGATATTTCATTGTTGGTGTACAAAAATGCCATCATTTTCTGAATATCGGCTTTGTATCCCCTGTTTGCCAAATTCAGTTATTAAGTCGAGTAGATTTTTGGTGGAATCTATAGGGTTTTTCTATGTATACTATCAAGTCATCCACAAACAACAACATCTGTGTACTATCAATGACATCTTTTACTTCCTCCTTTCTGATTTGAATGCCTTTTATTTATTTTTCTTGTCTGCTTACTGTGGCTAGAACTTCCAATAGTATGTTGAATAGAAGTGGTGAAACTAGACACCTTTTCTTGTTCCTGATCTTAGTGACAAAGATTTTACGTTTTGCCTATTGAGTGTGATGTTGGCCATAGGTTTCTCACATATGGCCTCATGTATGTAATGTTAATCTTTCTTGATCAGATGGTATTCATTTTTTCTAGGATCAGCTCAATTTTAGATTTGTTGTGGCAACATCTTCAAGGTGAATTCTTTGTTTAGGGCCCCTAATTCCCTTTGTACACACCTCTGCTAAAGTACATATTAGACTATTTATTAAATATTAACTTTCTATGTTTGTCACACATATGATGTTGCATTCCCTGAGATGAGGGTCTGTATATTACTCATCTGACACAATGCTTGTGTTGTATGAATAAACTATGTACAGTGAAAAAGTAAAATAATATAAAAATTGTCTGTTAATTTATATAAAATAACAAGGAAATACATTCCCGATGAACTTTACTTATCTATGTTATTAAATTTATTGCAAATGTGTAGATTAATTTTAGATTTAATTTAACCAGTATTAATGATGCATTGAGGAAGAACAAAGAAAATATCTTCACTTCCAGAAGGAAGAAAGCCAGAAGTATACACAAATGAGATTTTAAAAACAGAATATAATTAATGTCCTATAAAGGCATTACAAAAACTCAGAGAAAAATAATTCATCCTAATTTAATAAATTAATTATAGTTTTAGAGAAAAATATATGTAAAAATTCTGTAGGTTAAAACTTAAAGGAATTATTGGATTCTGACAAGCAGGGTGCATTTGGGAGTAGACAAGGGATAGTAAGCTAAGGGGAAGAACTGAAAATCACTTGATACGTAGAGAATGGTTGCATCATTTTTGTGCACCAGGATCGGTGGATGGTAGGGTGGGGCCATGCCTCCCACTTCAGAACTCACAGGCAGATATTAGACCTTCCTTCTCCCCTTCAGTAATTGTTAAATTTTGTGTCCTAAACGTGGTAAACTGAGAGCACCACCTAGAGATTTTGAATGAAGAACACAACCATGCAAAGAAATAATAATAATAAAAAAAAGCAGTTTAAAATCCATACCCTAGAGTGGCATTCCTCTCTATTCTCCTAAGGTAGTCATGGCATTTCTCCTTTCTTTCCACCTTTCATTTACTGACATATTCGTGCACTCATCAGTTCTATTATTCTCCTTTTAGTAATAGTTTAATATATTTTATTACATTTTGGTGGCATATCAGTAGAAAAAGTGATAAATATGTATGGAAAATTAAATATTATTAAATAGTCTCCAATATATGAAACTTCTATCCTAACTATATCACTTACATAATTAATTTTATCAATAAAACTTATTGTAAGATCATTTTAATAACTGTAATATTATATCCAACAGATGTAAAATATTTTACTTAAGCTACTAGTGTTGAGAATTTTAGACTGTTTCTAAATATTTCCATTAAATATGTAATTAGGATGTTTATCATTGTACATAAAAAGTTTCTTATAAAATCAAGCACACTATATGTTTAAAAACAAAATACAGGGTCTGGCACAAATAACGCCCCTTTTTTATTACAAAATCTTTTATTACAAAATTATAAGCATGTAATTCTGTAACATCACAATATCACACTCAAGCACACCATGATGTTTTAGGTGAAATGCTCATATTGAAATTATAAATTATAAAATTAAAATTATAAAATCATAAATTATTACCCTACCAACCACACTCAAGCAAGCCTTACTTCTGCCGGACCCTGTACAAAGTGAAATTCCAGTAGAACACACATAACTGAAGAATCTTGATATGTATTATCAAATTTCCTCCTGAATAATTTTTTAATTTGCACTGCTAACCTACAGAAGTGCTGGAGTCAGTGCTGTGAGCCGTGTTCCACGCAACTCGAGAGGGTCCGGTCCCACCATGGTCTACATCGATGGGATCCTCTGGAGATGAATTCCGTCCGGAATTTCCTATCTGATAGTAAATTGTCAGGTGAGCACCTAAATGTATGATTTCTCTCCAAATATATAGTCAACTATCACAGAATAATTTATTGAATAATATTTTTGCATAGTAATAATTGTCTTCTTTGCAGTTAACGTATATAAAATAGGATCTATCTTTCCTGGACAGACAAGTAGAATGATCCCCAAAGATGTTTGTGCCTTAATCCTTAAAAACCTGAAAATATGTTGCCTTATATGGCAAAAGAGACTTTGCTGATTAAAAGTAAAATCCTGATGTGGGGAAATTATCATGGATTGTCCAGCTGAGCCCAATGAAATCACAAAGATCCTAATAAGAAAAAAGCGAGATGATCAGAGTTAGAGAAAGATAAAACCATGGAAGCGGAGAATGAGAAAGATTTGAAGATGTCATACCATTGGCTTTGAAAGTGAAGGAGAACCTGTTGACATTAAATGAAGACTTACTGTACAGGCAGCTCCTAGAAACCAGAAAACGAAAATATAGTTCCTCCCTTTAGAGTATTCAGAGGAACATGGCCCCACCAATCCATTTTAGAATTTTTATCTCCTGAGCTGTAAAAACTTAAATCTATGTTGACTTTAGCCACCAGATTTGTGACAATTTGTTACAGCTGAAAGAGGAAACAAATACAATGTTATTAATTCCATTCCATTAAGTGGTACTGCTAAAAGCTCTGAGGCACACTATGTAACTACTCCCATCTTAGCAATTAACATCTGTCCCAGTACCGTATTTTTACTGTGTATAATACGCACTTTTTGCCAAAAGTTTTGAGGGAAAAATAAGGATGCATGTTATACCTGGGTATAATGATTACCTACCATGGGCATAACAATCCCTTGCATAATGCCCACAAAACGTGGGTGCGCACTGTGCATAGCAGAATGTGGAGATTGCTTGCTTGCTTTTTCAATGCATCCAACTCATAACACTGAGCAAAATGGAAACCTCTGTAAGCAGGATTTTCTCCATTCAATGGTTTATTGTCAATGCTTAATAAAATATACATTGTGAACAATAAATATTCACTAGATGAATGATTTAATGGGCTTTTTATAAATACGATGCACGAGATCTTTTATCAAAACTTTATTTCAAATTTTTATTATTCATCTTAAAATATAAGTAACATCAATTTCTAATGTTCTCCAAGAAATAAATAATAGTCACTGTGAAGAAAATTTATAGGGAAATGTTTGGAAGATTTTGTTTCTACATAAAATTTTATCATTGAATCAAATGAGATTAGAAATCTTTGTAATTACAAGGTAGATTTGTGGCCTTTTAAATGCTTATTTGCATTGATTTCATTTTTTGTCATTTATTTGCCTTTTCAATGAGGAAAACTATAAAAAACAAACTCATATAAACTTTCCACGCATGTGATAATGGAACAATTTGTCTTTCTCACTGTTAAGACAGCTTAGCTCTTCTTTGGCACTGCTGAGGGCTGCTCTGGTGTGGGTTGTGTTTAGCTTCGAGGTTTCTTTTGTCTTCTCTTAACACAGTGACCATATTCCCATTTTACTTCATCTACCACAAAAGGTTATATCCAACCTGCAACCAACTATAGTAACTATGGAAGACCGAGTCATTTGTATGATTTCAAGTGAAAGGTCACATTTTTCTGAACCAATATTTCACATGAAACTACATATGTTACAATTAGTCAAGTGAAATAATTTCTTATCCAAAATAATGACTATAAAACAAACTCTGAAACTTTTGATGTCTATGGTTTGGCTTGTATCTAGCCACTTTACCAGATGCCTTAATTTTGAGTTTCACACTTTCTTTTCATTTTTTTCTAGATATGTACTTTTATTTACAGCATGTGATAATTGTCTAACTGCATTAAAATTTATGTACTATATTGCTATTTTATATAATAGTTTTAGATATAATTTTTGTAGTTTTAAATAATAATGAAAGTGATAGTAATTTTAAAAGGATTTGTAGAAAAATTCCTTTATGGACCTCAATTTCTACTACTATTAGGTAGGACAGATAGTAAACTAAGGCAGGGAGGAGGGAGACACTGAGTCAGTCTCACTCACTGACTCAGCAGTCCTGAGCCTGGTCCGATAACATTGCAAAGTGTTTCAAATTTCGTAAGCAAAACTAAGATAGCACAGAATAAAGGGAATCCTTGAAATTCTGTGCATATCACTTTCTTGGGAAAGAAAGCCTTTGTAACCATTTTCATAGCTGGGAAAGAAAGATTTGTGAACATATATTAATCCCAAGGGCTGGAGGGTGAGGAGGAGAAGACACCGGAAGCCGGCTAAAGTCTATAACCCCTGAACTCCGAGAATCAGGGCACTCAGATTAGCTGGATGCCCACTTGTACTTTCTGGCTCGAGTGTATAAAACAAACTTACTAACAACTTTATTTCCTCTCTACGTAGGGTGGATAGTTTTGTACTCAAGTGTATTTCATAAATTTATCATCTCATTCCCACTATATGTGCTGTCTTTCCCTTGAATTCTCTTGAAGTGAGCAAGGCAAGAACTGAGGAGAAGAGCCCACTGACTCAGGTCTCCTCAAATAACACTACAAAACATTTGTATTTTAGATTTGATCTTCGTTTCTAATTTTAAATGTTGTCATATTTAAAATGTGAGATCACAGAGTTAAAGAGTGATGACTCTATTATTTTATTCAGCAGTCACTTACCGAATTCAGATTATAAACCACTGACTGTCCACAAATAATTTAGATAAAAATAACTGCCACTTTGCTCAGGATATTCACAGGCTACTTGACAATTGCAAAACAGAGATTGCTGTGATCCATGTCATTGGAAACGCATTTCAGGATATGGTTCTAACTCTGGACCTGCAGGAAGGAAGGAAAGATAGAGGAAAGTTTTCCTTGAATCTATCCTGTTCTCATTTGTATGTGTGATATCTGTACTGTCCACAGTAAAAGGGCTCTTTAAATATTAGTAAAATTATATTGCAATACTTGTCTACTTTTCCTGAAACAAAATTTAAGATTAAGACTTAAAATTAAGATTTAATAGTTATCTAAGTGTTTTCAATTGCAATAAATTGAATGTTTAATTTATTTCATTCTATTTTCAGTTATCTTTTATATAGAATTATTCACAAATATTTTAACATGATCACTTTCTAAATTAAATCAGAGAACATATATTATCATACCAGTTTTACAGGTGAGATAATTGAGGATGAGGGAAATTGGATATAATGACCAAGTAGACATAAAACAGTAATTTATAGAATTTATATTGAGCTAGTACCATAATTCCTGATACTAGTTCTTATTTTTTCACTTTATTTTGCTTATAGTTCCCAATATATATTTATACCTAAGTAGTTGTTCCTTGAGGGAAAATATGTTATATATGCCTCTAATATATAAAATTTATATAATGCATATATTATATAGACATACATAATTATACAGATATAGGTGGATAGAGTTATATAAACACCTCCAGTTGAAAGTAATAAAAGTCAAAAAAGTGTATAAAACAGAATTTCTCATGTACTCTCCAAGACCTAAACTATACTCTTTCTAATCTCAGTTATTGGCAAATTAATTTTTTCACTTGCTCAGATCAGAATTTTGAAATTGACCTTGATATCTTTCTTTATCTCACACCTCACATCCTTGTATCAGAGTCCTGGGGACTGGTAATCCAAACCCTTCTCACAACCCTGGTCCCCCACTCTTGTCTATGCTCAGTACCATCACCATGGTATCCCGTTAAACAATGTTCATCAGATTAGGACACTCCTCTGAATACAACTCAAGAACCACATCAAGGCCTGATCTTTCCTCCCACTACTTCTGATAGCATTTCCTGGTAGTCTCCCAATGGTCTACTCTGTCCCAGCCTTAATGGTTTTCTTACACTTCCCGGGGCCTGCCAGGTATGCTCCCACTTCAGGGCCTTGGCATTCACTCTAG
>PVJI01032451.1:0-12188 GCA_004026765.1 Micronycteris hirsuta
GGAGGAGGAGGAGGAGGAGGAGGAGGAGGAGGAGGAGGAAAGAAGAAGAAGAAGAAGAAGAAAAAGAAGAAAGAGGAGGAAGAGGAGGAAGAGGAAGAGGAGGGGTGAGAGAGAGAGAGATATCTTATATACACATCTTACAATTGATAGTGACAACGTGACTAAGTCCATACCATAAATGAGTATATTCTTTTAGAAACGACTTCTGCTGTCATATCTCAGCAATTCTCAAATCATATTTCATTCATAGTATTTTTTGGCTCTTTTTCTGGTTTTCCTCTTCATCTGCCACTCTCCTCAACTTGAAACACAAAAATCCCTTAATTTCAGAGTTTCTCTCAGATTTCAAAATGAGATTATACCCAAATACCCAAAAGGTAATTTCACTACTGGTCATGTAGACAGTGAGGACAGATTATACCTGGTCATATTCAAAAGTACTGTTGTCTCTTAAAATTCCTTAAATTCAAGGATTCATATAGTTCCCCACTCATAAATGCATTCACTCATTAAACATCCTTTATCAAGTACTTATTATGTGGTATGCAGTGTGAAGACATGTCTTCTATCCTTTTTATCATGTCATCTGTAAAGATCCTGTTTATTGGATTTATTTATGAATGAGATTATCTGTGCCCATAAGGAGTAGAGCACCTGGATAGATCTTACACTGCTTTGTCCTTTTAAAGGCTCACAGAACATTACTCAGCTTATCTACTGCATTTGACAGAGCAGAACAAATTATGAATAGACATTTCATACTATAACGTATTTAAAGATGGCCTCAAATATATTCAAATCTTATTCTGCATGCTAACAAATCTGTGCTTTTCACAGCCAGAAAAATGTAGTCACTAGGTGGCACCTCTTCGCTGCATTCTATATTGAAGACTCACAAGTGTCCTTTCCATGTGCTGACTTGTGTTGGAATTTTGTAACATCTTTCTTCTCACAGCAATATTCCTCAGAGTATGATTCGCCCTAACCCCTTGAGCAAGGATTGATCCTATAGACATAATTGTAACATATTGTAATCATTCATACCCACTGCCAATTGAAAAATTAAAAATTCAGTCCTGCTTCCTGGTTCTTAAAGTGTACTAGACCACACCATCCATTTGTATTTAATATTTTATTTGTTTGGGACTGAATATTACAGAAAAATCTATTTAGGCAATATATTACAATGATTAGGACACGGTTATCTAAAGCACATAAAATCAAGTCAATGGCTAGTTTAGGGTTTCAAGCATGTCTCCACTTATTCACGAACATTGATGATTAAGGTGCGGCCCTTGCCCTCACAGAATTCTCATTCCCCTGGGAGACCGACGCTATACAAATGGAGTGATTGAGCGAGGTGGTCTTAAAGGATGCTTCCAACTTTTAAATTCTGTGGCTTTCCTACAAAAGGGTCTAAAAGGTCTATGGGTCTAAATCAGCTGTGAAATTGCTGAGGTGTTTCTTACGAGCTTCATTAAATTGATTGTTTCCCAGTCAGAGGGTCACAGCACTTTTGAGAATATAGTTAACTCTGAAATATCTGAATTAAATCTGGGAATTTAGAATAAGAAAGATTCAACTTAGACATAAATCTCTGCCCCTGGTTAGAACCCATGGAACTAACCTCAACCCTACAAATTCTTGAATTATTAGATTACCGATTAAAATTCCCAAGAGTGGCAAATGACAACTAACTTGTCCTTTACCCTGGCAACATGCAAAAATCATGAGTCTTGTGCAAATGCAAAAATTACCAGTGGGCACCTCTAACCACTGCTCACTGAAACTGTCCAGACCTGCTACACTGCAGTAGATGACAGAAAGCTCACGGTGGCAAATAAAGGCAGGGTACCCTGTACCTTCTTAGGGCACATTTGAAATTACCTGTCCATTTCCTCCCCCTGCTCTCACCTCTTGCCTTTCTCTGTCCCAGCCATGCCTGTGACACCAGAGAAGAGCTGTGGATTAGTTGATTTTACATATTTTACATGTAAGATATTATTACACAAGAACCAAAATGAAGTGCCACTTCAAGAACTTGGAAATAAGTCTGCTTCCCAAAAGTAAAGAACTGAAGCTTAAACATTACCTTTAATAAGCAAACAAAAAAAAGGGTTCAGGCCTTTGACTGCCTGGTTCACAGTTTACAGATCTTAACAGACTGTAGGGTGTGTGTTTGTAACCTGCAAAGGGAATTACTGAGACTAAACATTGTTTCTCTATGCCCTGTGCAGAAAAGATTTCTCTGGCAGACAAATGCAACTGGATCTGTCTAGCAGGGAGCCATGAATGCTTGGGGCTGAATCTGATTCCAGGCTTAATGAGCAACATTCTAATAACTGGAAGGGATGTCAGTAGGTGTTAGTAGACAGCACTGGAGGGGAAATCCAAATCACAGACATTACCATTGATTAAGCAGTTACTCTGTAGCCAACACTGTGTTAAATAATGTTAAGTATGTAAACTCAGTTACCCTTTATGACAACCCTAAGAATAGATATTTTTATCCCAATTTACAGAAGAAACTGAAGCCAGAAGAGCTAGTCAGTGAGTCATTGTAGTCAGGGTTTATCTGACTCCAAATCCTGTGACCTTAAAAAATAAGTCTGTTTCTCAGCTAAGATTCTCACCCAATTCTCTCTTTTTTTAAGATTTTATTTATTTATTTTTCACTAGAGGGGAAGGGAGAGAGAAAGAGAGGGAGAGAAACATCAATGTGTGGCTGCTTCTTGTGCACCCCCTACTGTGGACCTGGCCCACAACCCAGGCATGTGCCCTGACTGGGAATCAAACTGGCGACCCTTTGGTTCTCAGGCCAACACTCAATACATTGAGTCACACCAGCCAGGGCAGGAAGAGTATTTCTATTTCAAGAAGAAAATATCAGTTTGGCTTTAGAGTAAAGAACAATAATGGTACTCTAATTAAGCAAATTGTTATCACTTTCCTCATGCATCATATTTTATCATTTACTTGCATCTAAAATACCAGTAATTCTAACTTTTAAACATTTTCAATGAGTCCAGCTATGTGACAGAATATAATCAAAGATGTTATAATATGAACCCTAAGTTAGATGCATCACTTGAGGACTAATTTTTCTAAAAGCCTGATGTAGAATTTGGCTGTTTTAAGTTTAGATGTTAAACAAGATGTACCTTATTATGTGTTTAACCTAAAAGGCTATTCATTTCAGTTATATTTAATATTGATTCTGTGTATTTTTTGGCCAATCATTTTAGTGCAAATACAGATGCTGATAGTTTGTGGCCATAAGAATATTAGTAAAAGAGCACATATTTTTTAATTCAGCTTATTTCAATGGAACCATAAAAGCATTTCTTATCAGATAATTTATTTTACAGCATCCTGGGGTTGATCTACATAGACTCAATAAGTGAAAATAATACTTCAACTCTGTGGAACTCCTGTGGAAGTGTCTGGGCTCTCAGGAACTAAACACTTTCCACTTTGGTTAAGTCTCTGTAATACATGTGACATTTAATAGTGAAACAAAGGCTTTTGAAAGCAGAAGGGGATTTATATACTTGACCACAAGTACTAGTCTTGTGGCATGTTTTAAGACACAACGGTGTTGGTCAAATCGAATCAGAGACTCCGCATGCCATACCATTGTCTTAAAGAGTCGAGTTATACATTAAACACTCTAGAAATCTTGCAATA
This sequence comes from Micronycteris hirsuta, assembly GCA_004026765.1. Classification (NCBI taxonomy): domain Eukaryota; kingdom Metazoa; phylum Chordata; class Mammalia; order Chiroptera; family Phyllostomidae; genus Micronycteris; species Micronycteris hirsuta. The sequence goes on from PVJI01032451.1 coordinate 3,688, forward strand.
AAGAAACCCGGTAAACTACTGGAATACTACTCCTTTTTTGTTAGCCAACACCTAGCTTTTCAAGGCTTGGTGTCAATTGCAGTTAAGGTACCTGGAGAACAGACGAAATGCTGTTTTCATTTTGCCCCATCTTCCCAAGTCACACTCCAAAACTTCTCTATAGACTGAACCTGCAAAGTCATCAAGCCAATCCCAGAATTCAGCCCCAGATTTGGGAAGCATTTTAAGAATGTTTCAGATCACAAAGAGTTTTGCAGACTAAATTATGCCTTAGGAAACATTTCATAGCCTGAAAGAATTGTGAGACACTCAATGTACCAACCTTCAGGTGGGGCGTATCTTCCTTTTCCAAAAGATTTTGCCTTTGAGCAAATAACCACAGGGCATACCTAATCATCTACTTAAATTTTGAAAAAATCTGAAGTTTAGATCGAATTACTTTCATTTCATCCTTGAGTATGTTGATATATTTTGCCTCCTGAAAGCAGAGGAAAGCAGTCAATAGAATTTCATACACATGGCAAGAATCTGATCAATGTTCAACTTTTGAATATATAAAAAACAAATATGTTTTATGTTAACAAAACATTTTTATGTAATATTCAGGAGCTGTAATAAAGACTTTTGATAGCAAATATATAAATGTCCCTGATATATTTTTCTTTTCAACTGTACTTATGAAATGTCTTACTATTTGTATTTTTATAATCATTGTCTCTTTACTCGCATGCGGTATATTTTGGCATTCTTTGTCATGTTACCAGGGAGTGCACATATTTGGATTAACATAGAATATTAGTTTTGTTATTTGTAAAGGCTCTCTCCTAGAGTCACACAACTTTTAGAATCAAAGTCAGAGTATAAATCTTATTTCAATATTTCTCAAATTCAGAGAAAATCCATTTCACAGCACAGAAAACGGATGGTTGAGGCATTCAGCAACATTACAAACTGTGGGATCTTTTAGATCCCAAATTACATTAAAAATTATGATGAAAGTCTTTATTTCATCCTAAGGTTAATGTTCATTTTATTCATTGAATCATCATCAGTGTATCACAAATGTTATATTAATTTAAAAAAAAATGTGCCATTGTTTTCTTAGGAATATAAATCAATTGCGTATATATGTCAAGTGATTAAATATTGTGTTTTTATCAGAAATCAACTCACTATGTCCCAAATAGAAGTGTGTATGTACCTGCTTGCACATGTGTGTACAGAGTAAATACATAATAAATATGTGAGCCAATAATAGAAACTTAGAAAATATTCATTCTTTGGTACCATTTTTTGCTTAACTCACTACATCATAGGTTAATATGGCTGCAATTGTGTTGAATATATTATTGTCAATGACATCTTGGTTTGAGCACATTCTAGTCTTAGCTGTTAGGTTCAGGTCAGACTGAGAATAAATAAAACCATGTATGGACAAATTAATGACTTGTAGAATTGAATGACAATAACCACCTTTTAAATTTTATCCTACTCTGAACTCTCCGCTAGGACCCGATTTTATTTTTAAATCTGATTTTTAAGGTGAAAACTTAATATTTGAGAAGGGTAATGTCTTGCATGCCATTTGGTCCCATTTCCATACTAAAATCCTTCCTGTTGTACAGAACAAAATCTGTGGCAATTTTAAAAGACCACATAGGAAAGTTACAACATAACATTTCAAATGAGCATAATTAAATATGCTATTATTCTTATAAATAGTAAATGCTAATAGACATTAGAGAAGAGTTTATTGCAGTAGGCCGAAATGATAAAGGTAAACTCCGAGGATAAGATGGCGCTCTATCTGCTCTTCGGAAGTTAAAAAAGATTTACACAGGCAAAGACAACAAGACTCTTCGTGTGCCGGGTGTGAAGCAATTGATCAATTACAAACACAAGACATTACCCTTCTCAAATATTAAGTTTTCACCTTAAAAATCAGATTTAAAAATAAAATTGGGGCCTAGTGGAGAGTTCAGAGTAGGATAAAATTTAAAAGGTGGTTATTGTCATTCAATTCTACAAGTCACTAATTTGTCCATACATGGTTTTATTTATTCTCAGTCTGACCTGACCCTAATAGCTGAGACTTAGAACTTGCTCAAACCAAGATGTCATTGACAATAATATATTCAACACAATTAAAGCCATGTTAACCTATGATGTAATGAGTTAAGCAAAATTTAACTACAGATTATTTTCTTCAAATATGTTTATAGTTACAGTAGAAGAACCATGAAAAAACTATACAACTATTTTTTTTGTATTATATTTGATTTTTGGGTTGATAAAAAATTCCTCTGTTAACAATTTTGTTAACAAATAAGCTTTTTATGATGTGTTTCTAAAATGGAAATTTCACTCAATAAACAGAATCACATTTTTTGGCAGTTCAGTAAGACTCAGTGTTAAGAAAAGGTGTAGCTCAAATAGTAAAGGGTCCATGCATTGATCTAGTATTTATTGTGGCGTGAATATTTTGACTCAGGTATTTCAGTATAATGTAGTGCGGACTTTGCTTTGTGACTGAGTTATTTCTCTGTCACTGATAGCCTGCACTATATCAGAGATGCCCAGTAGTCTCATTCTATTACGTGCTTGCTCTTATTGCTGAGCAGTGACCATCCAGAGCAAAGTTGAGAAGGGCGCCATGGCTCTGTCAGGGCCCAGGAAGAAATGGTGTTGTAACAAATGTACTAATGTTTCCATGCCCACTAGAATGTAAGCACTGTGAGGGTGGAAACATTTTCATTTTTTGTTCTCTTTTGCATCCCAAGTGCCGATAACAGTAGCCAACATAAAAAGGACATATATGTAACATACGTATTACAATATATGCATTAATATATTGTCAAAATATGATAATATAACCCATTTTAAGATAAATATTTAAGTATAAAAATGTCTAACAGTGATTTGAGAAGTATCATGGCCCAACAAATCCCAACAAAAGGTCTGATTTTTAGAAGACCATCCTGTTAGACACCTGTTTGTAGTTATTCTTGTTAGTTTATTTTGCTACATTGGAGAGAATGAAACTCTTGCTCAAAACTAACATTACTATTATTTAAAAGTAAAACAAAAGAAGCCTCAATTCTCAAGTGTCCTTGAAGTCTTTGTATTTACCCTGCTGCCTCAGAAGACAGTTGTCAGCATACGGTTTCTCACTGACAGGGAATATTTGCCTTTGAAGTGACTTTCGATAGAATTGGCTGCATCCTAGAGATGAAAATAATGTAAGTCAGGAGACCTGGCAGGCAGCTGGGTAATGGGCACCCTCACCACTATCTCCACTGAATATATTCCCTACGGTGGAGTAATGATCTAGAGCCTCCTATGATTAAGGCAAATAATCTTATGAGTGGTCCTGAGTATGCACATTGATTGAGTCTGGCAGATTGCATAATCAACTGCAAATTAGCTTTTGGAAGTGACTGGCTATACCCAGTGGGCAGAAGAAATGGAAGCAAGGGGATCTGGCAGACAGGAGGTGCCCACAGCAGCTGTATGAATTGCATTCCCATAATTTACTGGTGAAGGAGCCAAGCCGGACCTTTCAGAGCTCTTCTTTTTCATTTCTGCTTTTTGGAGGGATTGCAGGGAGGTTGCTGTACACTCGAGCAATTTATCTTCAGGTTGGTAGTAAGGCACAGTGAGAATGTCCTACTTCTATTGGAACAGCTCTTGGAGCATGATAAGCACATCCCTTTTCTTTATACCCGGCAGAAAAGCACAACATCTGCTCTGCTGATAATTGGATACCAGCCTTGTCTGATGAAAGGATATTAATTTTCACTTCATAGATTAAGAAACCTTGGGAAGTCAACTAGTCTATCACACTATCTTATTGCAGTATACTTCCTAACCCAGACGAAAGTGTTTGAGAGAGATAAAGGAATGTTTTATGGTGCTATGATTTTGATTGCAACAAACTTCATCTTAATATATAAAGAAAAATGCTAAGCCATTCCAAGAAAAGGGGATCCTAGATGACCCCACGACCTCTCAGCTGTGAGAACAGCTCATGTTTTCTGTTTTTATATATTTTTTAGACAGCCCGAGGCCCAGACTTATAGAAACCATGTCTATTTCAATAATTATTAATGAACTCATGTTGAGTTTTTAGTGTTCTGCTAGGGATCATGGAGCTTATTAGCTCATAAGTTTTAATTCAGCATACATTTGTTTCTGATGGAAAACGATACAGATGACTTATTTCATTTAGTATCCTGTCCTGACTGAAACATAGATATTATATAATTTAACATCTCTCCTGATTGAAACAGATATTAACAAATGCAAAATGAAGTCCTAATCATAGAAAATATTAGAGTTAGGTTTTATTTACCTGGTATTCTTTATTGAATCGATCTATCTTCATTTTTTACTATTCCGCAAGTATTTATATCTGTATTATGCGATTACATTTTTCTTCATCCTTTTTATTTAGCTTCTTAAAGAAGTAGAGATTATATACTGAAAAAAATGAGTTCTTAAACCACCGCAATTTAGAGAAACAACAAACTAACTGTACCTTGGGGAATCAGCTACCTCGGAAGTAATTTATTCTTCTGATTTCATAAAAGAGATGATGAACCCTCAGTTTTACATAGGTTCTCAAATTGTCTTGAGAAAAACATATTGAGATTTTTTTAAATTATAGGATAAGAGTAAATGTTTCTGTTTAAAGAAAAACACACATTAAACAATTTTCAGGGTAGACTGATACTTCCATATACGTTTATAATATACATACACATATAATATTTCAGAAGACTGTTTGAACACAATCATAAAAATATTCATTGTTTGCTGGATAAAGGCATCTCTCATATCTTTCAATCAGAAAGAAATTCCTTTTTACTTAAGAACAGCATTCGGTGTCAATTGATCAGTACTTACTGGCCCAGTATGTCACAAAGTACCAGCTAATACCACTCAATTAAACATGCATTTCTTATTGGAAATTTCAATATTAAGAAGCTTGTCTCCCAATTGTTCCTAGTATATTGGAATCAGATAGCATTATAGAAACTGGGAACAGTGTGCATTGCTTATCTGATTCATAAAGCTAGTGTTTCAAACAGAAACCAGATGAAGCACATAAAAACCTAATGCATTATTTTGATTGATCAATTTCTCAGTATCGAGGATGGATGTTAGCAGAGCTGCAGGTGGTTTCCCTACCTATGAAGGGGGCTAGCAATGTGGAGACTGCCTATAAAGAAGGGATTTACACATTTATTCCACTGATAGTTTATCATAGGACTCTAGTAGGTAAATGATGAATTCTTGCCTTGTTACTGATCTGCACATCCCCTTAGCACAGTCAGGGTCTGTAGCACTATTTGAATGGAACGTGCAGATAATCAAACATTCTGTTTTTATAAAATTGTCCCAATTTAGGGTGCTTTAGGACCCACAAGGATGCCTATTTGGAATGCCTATTTGGTAAAGCATTACCTGGGAATAAAAAAAAAAAAAAAAAAAAGAATGTAGTCTGTCATAATCTTAGCCCAAGGAAACATAAATCCTGATCCCCTTATATTTCTAAGAAAAGTAAAAATAAGACCATGAAAACAAGATGTATTATATAAGAAAAATATATCAGACTCCTGGCCAACGAGTACTTTCATTCTTCCCATCCCCTCTTCCACCCCCTGCTGTTGTACCCAAACCAAGAATCAATCCATCACCACTGCTAAATTCGGAACTTTTCTAAGTCTCCATGGACATCTACCCCAAAGCGGTTGCAGATGCCAGTGTGAGCCCACTTCTGACCCTTCAACTCCTTAATTTTCCAGGTTTCTTATGCCCTATTCCCTTCTGTGTGTTTACTTATGAGCTCTACTTGTGTGCTGCTCATTACTACTCTTTCTATTTTGGAGAATCTTGTATTACTTAAAATTGTCCTTTTCTGTTAAATGGGACAAGAGCCCCACACTTACCATTGGTATTTTTATATGAAAAGGAAGTAGAAAAAAGTTATAATTAAGAGGTAAACTACCAGTTACAGGGAGTGAGCATGAAGACAGTCTTACTTGGCTGAAATTTAAGATGCAGGAAAGGCAGATGTAGACTGATTCCCAAAGCCTGATGCTTCAAAAATAATTTTCTGTCAAAAAATTTATAATAATTATCAGATACCTTCATCAAATATCGGTGGCACATTTTCAATGTCTATTATGCGCTCAATAAATGCTGATAGAATTGTTAAACTATTTCTTTAATGCAATGGTTCCTTAGGAAAATATTTAATTGTCTTCTTGCCAGTATTAGTACCATCTTCTCTTTTTTCCCACTTTTTTATAGCTGTATATATAGGCCTTTTTCTTCCCTTCCTCCTTTTTCACTTCCTCCTAATCTTAGAAGTTACCAGACTACTGAATTTTGTGGTTAACAAAATCCAAATGTCTGCTGGTACTGATCATAGTATCTGTTTAATAATCTACCTGCAATGATATATGTTCATGACAGATTTTGTAATACTCAATTTAAATACTATAGCTCTATAGGGGAAGAGGATATCAGTGAGGGAGATAGTAATTAAAGGATTCTTCAAGAAGTAAGTGGATTTTTGCAATGTGTTTAACCAGCTGTATGGTTTGAAAGAGCCGTCCCTGCAAGACTGCCTTCACTTTAGACATAAAATTTAAGTTTGTGAGTCCCTAGGACCATTTATACTTTGGACCAGATGACTACGAATTCAGGGATCCCCACAATCATCTTCAGGTTTGAAATTCACTAGAAGGCCTCAAGAACTCATTGAAAGCTATTGTACTTACTATCAATAAGAAAAAGAATGTAGAGCCATGGCCAGGGCAGCTCATTTGGTTAGAACACTGTCCCGATACACCAAGGTTGTGGGTTTCACCTCCAATCAGGGCACATATAAGAATTAACCAATGAATGCATAAATAAGTATATAACAAAATCGGTATTTCCTTCTCTCTCTTCCTCTCTGTCTCTTCCCCTCATTCTCTCTAAAGCCAATCAATAAGGAAAAGGGTACAGAAATTGAGCCAAGGGAAGAAATGCATAGGGCAGAGTCTGGGAGGGGTTCACACCAGAGCCTCTGGCCACCCTCTCCCTGTGGAGACCTGGATGACACTACCTTCTCCTGGACACATTGTGTGACAGTGCACGCAGTGTAGTGCCAACCAGGGAAGTTCACTGCAGTCTTCAGTTTCCAGTGTTTTCTAGGGCTCAGTCACAGGCTGTTTGTGTGGCTGCCTTTTAGTCCCAAGCCATTCACAGAAGTCAGGCTACCTTTATTCATCAGTTCTTCCAGAGGTCAGAACTGATACAGCATGGCCTCAAAGCCCTTGTCAGGTGTGACATTACTAGACTGTCTGGTAGTGGCCAAAGTCCCCACGTCAACAAAGACTCATCTATCAGGCAGGATATTCCAAAGGCCTAGAGATCTTCTCCAAAAGTCCAAGGCTAAAACCAGGCTTCTCTTTTGGCAAAATTGGGTTCCTTGCAACAGAGCCTAGAACTGAATGTTAAAGGAAAGAGAAGATTAAAATAGATAGATAGGAAATAAGTCATTACAGGTGTAAAGGTAAACAGAAAGAAAGGCTTAGAATTGTAAGTGAATGAATGAAAGGGAGTGCTAAAGTGAGGAGCCCATCCAGCTAAGGCAGAAGGCACTTTAGGAAGCCAAAATAAATAGCTTGGGCTAGAACAGAGGACATTAATTCAGGAGTTGTGCTTTGGTTTGGACCTATAAAAATTGAAAATGTTTAAGATTCTTGAATTTGTGGGAATGCAACGATGAACAAGTCTATGTAAAGGAATTTCACAGTATTTTATTTCTGGACACCACATTTTAAATAATGCTGGTGATTGTAAAGTACTAACAGGAGGGCAATCAAAATGAGGAGGCCTAAAATTTATGTCAGGCCCAATTATTGGAACAGTGTATATTTAGACAGTTTTTTAATAGATATTCAAAAGGACAAAATATTTTTCTTTACATGCTTGATGGAATTTCATATGTCAAGTGAGCAAAAAGATTCAATGAAGAAAAATAGGGCAAGGAAGGTATAAACTTATCACTATAAGAAACTTTTTAATTAATTAAAATGATCTATAAATTTAAAAATTTTGAGGAATTGGGTTTCTATCAATAAATATACAGTTAGTAAATAACTATTCACTCACATTTCCAAATTAACTTGTAGAGATTTGGGGGGAGGGCAATGTCTCTTCCTATTTTAGAATTCTCTGGTTTTTTTGAAGTACACAAGATGATTTAGGTGAGGGAAGGTGTGGATCCATAGACATCTGCTAGGAAATTGCAGGAAAATAGGTATAAAGTGATTCAATTTTGGAGTAGGGAGGCAGTAATGACTATAGAACAGAAGGATAAAAGAGACATTTCAAAGAAAAATGAGTACAACTCTGTGAAGGCCTAGATGGGGAGCATGAATCTAAGGAAAATGCAAAGAATGCCCATCTTTCAAGCCTGAGTGACTAGGCTAAGTGTGAAACTG
>PVJI01032452.1:0-12174 GCA_004026765.1 Micronycteris hirsuta
CCAGCCTTTATTGTATGAAATGTTAAAGGGAGTTATATGAGGTATGGAGGAATATGAACAGGTAGCATAAATGGGAGGTAGACAACAGACAGGGGGAGGTTAGAATAGTACAGGAAGTGCAGGAGCAGAAGGACTTGTGTGTATGACCTATGGACAAAACTAAAGGGAGGGGAAAGGGGGGGTAAGGGGGAGGGGGGAAACAAGAGGGGGAAAGTGGGACAACTATAACAGCATAATCAATAAAATATAGTTAAAATATAAAAATAAATAAATAAATATGCAAACCAATTGAAAAAATTTACCAATGTAGAAGTAACCAGCAAATTCAAAGATACACCTAGAAATCAGAGTTCCTAAATTCCAGTCAAATTCAGTGTAAAGACCTTGTAACCTAAGAGAATTTCTGATAGCAACCTGAACACACTTTGTTTGCATTCCAGCCAACACCACGTTCCTGTCTTCTTGTTCTGTAAGTCCACGTGCTAGTGTTCCCTTTCCCCTGCTCGTTCCTTAAACCCATAGCGACAGCTGAAAGTATTATTCAGACTCATTAGTGGGAACTCTAAGCTCAAATTACACAGGTCTCTGGAAACTATTGTTAAATCTGTTAGGTGTAATAACAATTTTGTAATTATGAAGAAAAATACTCTTATTTTTAACAGATATTAATTTCACCAACAAGAAGGCACCAATATCTCATGCTACCTATAATTTACTTTAAAATACTCCAGCAAAATAAAAGTAGCAAAAATGACTGCAGTAGATGAAGCAAACATGGCAAGATACTAATAGCTATTAAATTGAGATGTTGGATGTTCACTAGAATTAATTTCTCTTCCATGGTTGAAAATTTTCATAATACAAAATTCTTTGTTAAATCTTTAAAAATGTTAATAAATTTGCCCTGGCCAGGGGGCTCAGTTGGTTGGAGCATCATCTCATACACCAAAAGGCTGCAGGTTCGATCCTGGCCAGAGCACATACCTAGGCTGCAGGTCCAATCCCCGCTTGGGGGACATACGGAAGGCAACTGATTGATGTTTCTCTCTCACACTGATGTTTCTTTCTCTCCACCCCGCTTCCCCTAACCCCTTCCTCTCTCTCTAAAGTTAATAAGTGTACCCTTGGGTGAGGATGAAAAGAATTGAATAAATCATTTTCTAAAACATTTTTTAAATGGGGAGAAAAATGAAACAATAAATGTAACAAATAGAGTAAAATAAATGGCACCTGATCTTAGGCTCTAGCACAAGTGAAAATTGAACACACGGAAACACATTCTGTATTTGTACCTCCCCCATGTTCTCCAATCCACTAAGAATGAGGTGCACTGGTGTCGTCACGCCTGCGGAAGGCAGGCTAGTACTACGGAAATTCAACCAAGTTACACGGGAAGAGACCGGACACCTGTCCGTCTCTAACAATCTGACACATACCTACTATGTTATGAAGCCTGACTACATGAACTCCAAAATACTCAGAACTCAACTGTACGAGTTTCGAATCTCCTTAAATAAATGGAAAAAGTGTAAGTTTCTAGAAGTTACACTAGTGGCCACTTGTGTTAACAGCAATAAATCAGGAAAAAACATTTTTCGTGCTTCCAAACTCCAATGACCATCTGAGAGTGGACAAGGAAAAACTAAGCGCTCACCTGGCGCTGAGGAGGCCGCTGGTGAGCCACGCCGAGGTAAGAGCCCAGGAGGGTGGTGGTCTGCAGAGGCTCCGAGGGGCACCAGTATTCCAGAGCAAGCTCCAGATTAAAAGGGTTCTTCTTATACAGCTCGCCAATCTGCAAACAGTAAGCAAAGACCGTGGGAAGATGCACGTAACTAAAAAATTACTTTTAAATGAACATTTACATTTTTGATGAATTCACCTAAGATAGTGGATCTAAAATTTCCAAAGTGAGGAGAAAAATCACGGAAGAAGGAAGATGACAATCCATCCAATACAATGGCTTACCAAGAGCATTAGGTGTTCCAGATCCCTTCTAAGCGAAATGGGGGGTTCATTACCCATCTGCATACTCATGTGAATCATTCGAGCGTCTTCATCGGCCCGATTCCTCAACTGCTTCACCTAATAAATATATTACATATAGTTTGAGATGTACATTTATTATATGAGTGAGTAATACGGAAATCAGGAAATCAGGCAACGATGTAAAAGCGATTACATAAAAGACAAACTGTTTAAATACGCTAGCAAAGAAATATGCTAGCAATTTTATATTACTATCCATAATTTATAGTATCTTTTTTTAAGATTTTACTTATTTATTTTTAGTGAGAGGGGTTGGGAGGAAGAGAAAGAGAGAAACATTGATGTGAAAGAGAAACATCGATTGGTTGTCTCTCACACATGCCGTAATTTATAATATCAGTATCTTTAAATTTCAAGCATTTCCCCACTATAAAGAAGTTGAGTTTTACTACAGTGTTTCCCAATGGGGACATTACTGACATTTTGGGCAGAACATTTCTTCACTGGGTTGGATTACCCTGAACACTGTAGGACGGTTTAGCACCCCTGGACTACCTACTAACTACCAACAACACCGCTATAGTTATGGGAACAAGCAAAACTGGCCCCAAACACGCTCTGAAGGGCGTTATGGCCCCGGTTGAGACTCATTACCTTAAAACATTTGTGTGGCCTAATGCCAACTGAAGTAAGAAACTACTTCTCCCTTACAAAAAATTATCACTAGATAAATCCAAAATTATATTTGGGAGATTTCAACACTCCTTTCTCAATATTCAATAGAACAAATACACAGAAAATCAGCATGAATATGAAAGACTTGAACAATACTATCAACCCACTGATCGAAGAAGACTCAAGGAAAATTAGAAACTATATTAAATTGAACAAAAAAGAAAATACAACATATCAAAATTTGTGCCACAGGTCCTGGCCGGGTAGCTCCGTTGGTTAGAGTGTCACCCAGATTTGCCAAGGCTGTGGGTTCGATCCCTGGTCAGGGTACATACAAGAATCAACCAATGAATACATGAATAAATGGAACAACAAATCGATGTTTCTCTCTCACTCTCTAATTTCTTCTCTCTCTAAAATTAGTAACTAAAATTTTTTTTTAAATCTTGTGACACAGCTAAAGCAGTAATTAGAGATAATATATAACATTAAATGCTTCCACTAGAAATAAAAAAGGTTTCAAATCAATAATCTAAGCTCCCACCTTAAGAAACTGAAATGAGAAGGGCAAACTAAACCAAAAGCAAAAGGAAGGTTGTGGTAAAGAGGAGAAATAAAAAATACTTAAAGTATAAAAAAAAAATCAATGAAGCCAAAGCTGGTTCATTGGGAAAAATCAATAAAATATATAAACCTCTAGCTAGGTTAATTAAAAAAGAGAGAAGACACAAATTACTAATATTAAGAACGAAAGAGAAAACATCACTACAGATCCTATAGACATGAAAAATGCGATACAGGAATATTAATGAAAACTTTGTACCAACCAATTTGAATGAAATGGACAAAGTCACAAACCACCAAAGCTCATTCAAGAATAACCCTATTATCTATTTTTAAAAATTCTAGTACCCCAGAATTGTGTGAATAAATTGTATATCCTATCCAAGCCATTTATGATTTTATTTATTCCAATTACTCTCATCCTTCATTTCCAGATACCATTATCATTCCATAACCAAAGTCCCATCTGTACTACTAACTAGGAAAAACATTAAGCCCTAACCTTTCTAAGGCTTCATTTCTGCAAATGTAAAATGAGAGGATTAGCAGGCTCCTTCCTGTTCCAACATTCTGTGATGTTAACCTATCAAGTCCTTCCAGGTTGATGAGGGGTCCAGTTGTCTGTTGTGTTCCTGGACTATTCTAGTCCTGAGTGAGCTATCTTTAGCTTAAATAAATCCATAGTAACTTACTGTCTATACCTCTCATGTATTTACTGTTCCTACCTATGCTTCTCTGTGTGTATATCTTATCTCTCCAGCTAGGTTATAAATTCTTTGCTGGCAGGGAAATGAGTCTCCTACTTGTCTTCTTCACAACTCCTATCATAATACCTAGAAACATGAGAAACTCAATAGACATGATTCATTAAATAATGCATTAGCACTTCATTCCTTGACTGTTCATTGCCATGTGGGTATTTTTTTCCATTTGCTTTATGTTTTTCAAGGGGTATGATATCAGAACCACACAAGAGCATTACACATGTAGATCCTTGAAGAGTGCTTCTAAAAATATACACACAAAAAGTGATTTTATAGAACTTTGCTCCCTCTTGTTTCCTGCTACCATTCTGACAGCTTTCTTAGAACACAACCGCACAGAGAGCATGTGCTATGAAGGAACTGCGTGAAATGGCTCTAAGAATCCTTTTCTGGATCAAACCCTTTATTCAAAAGTAGCCTTTGCATTAATTTCTATCATCTATATGTTGCCTGAATCAATGCAGAAGCCCATTTATATACTATAATTAAGAGTCTAAACAATTATCTGCGCAATGAGATTTTCCGCTACGGCTTCCAAAATTATGTATAGAAATATAAATAAAGCAACTCAGCATCAGTCCCTAGGGTAGCATGACGTTAATAATTTCCTATCCATTCAACATTTTCATTTAACTATTACTTTCTCATTATAAACCACTTTCAATGTGAAATATTTCTTTTAGCTTATTCTCAGTTAACAGGTTTTATTATTTCATTTTCATGAATCACAAACTAATTCACAAGCCATAACATAAACTCTGTCAAATTTTAGTCTACACTAAAAGATTTTATTAGTTTCTAAAACAAAATGTTAGTTTCACCACTAAGTTTTAAATTACTTTATAAAATTCTTCTACTACTTTTTTTACTCATCCTAAATTATTTCACCGACCTTCATTGGCATAAGGGCAAGGAAATCGGTGATGAGATTGTGGATTCTACGAATATAAAACTCCTCCTGATAGAAGTTTTCGGACACCACCACGGATTCAGTGAGGAAGAGGAAAACGTTGTCGGCGATCGCGAGCTCTGCCATTGCTTCATCTGCCTCCGTGAATTCAGCAAGGGCTAGAAATGTGTTTAGAAACACAGCACACGGAAGAAAAGTTATTAAACTAGATGACAAATAAAATCTTTAAAAAATAAAAACTAAGCTAGATTACAATATCTCGTAATATTCTCATGTTGCAAAATTGTCCAACCTCCTGGCATGGGCTATGCACCAAATGAGACTGGATTTAACTCTGACTCACAAGCCCCAAAGAAGTACTGAAAACGTACATTAGAAAACCACATGCTCTTCACAGTAACATGAATGATAGAAAATTACTTCAGAGATCTAGGATGTAACCCTGATGTGTTCAGGGAGCTACTATCAAAACATGAACATCTGAAAATGCTGCTAAGGCTTTAATCTCAGCCAATGAAATGACCTGGTCATTCAGAAAAAGTCTTCACGGCCAATACGTGAGACCAAAACCTGAACACGACCACTTAAGTAACTCTACTAATTTAATGATCAAGTAGCAAAAATTGAAAAGTAAATCTTAACCTAAAGATAAACTAGTCTACTTGTGATTTTTTTTAGGCTTTTGTCTGGAAATTTTAAGTTATCTCAAAAAAAAGACCAGCCCTGGCTGGTGTAGCTCAGTGGATTGAGCGCGGACTGGGAACCAAAGAATCCCGGTTCGATTCCCAGCCAGGGCACATGCCTGGGTTGCGGGCCAGGTCCCCAGTGAGGGCCATGTGAGGAGCAACCATACACTGCTCTTTCTCTCCCTCTCTGTCTCCATCCCTTCCCCTCTCTCTAATAATAAATAAATAAAATCTTAAAAAAAAAAAAAAAAAAAGACCATACCCCAAACTTCCACATCCCCATCAGCTAGCTTCCATATAACCATATGGGCAATCTCATTTCATCTAGATCCCCATGCATGCCTCCCTCCACCAAAGTTAGATTCAAACAAATTCCAGACAATTTAACATTTCACTTGTATTTCAGCATATGACTCAAAGGTACTTTAAAAAGAAAAGAAACCATATACACATATAATACCATTGTCATATCTTAAAAAATAATTCCTCAATATCGAATATCCAAGCAGTAGTCAAATTTACAATCATCTCATAAATATTATGAAAGATTTTGGTTTTGTTTTTTGCTTTTTATCTTTTGTGCAGTTTGTTTGCTTGAATCGGAATCCAATTAAGAGCTACACATTGCAAGTAACTGATACAACTGTAGGCTCCCCCTAAATCTTTAAAATATTTCCCTTGTCCTTCATTTGCTGAAGAACCTGGGACTTCCATTCTGTAGATTTTCCACAACGTGGTGTGGCACGCATCCCAATGGTGCAGTTAACATTTTCTGTCGTCCAAGTATACTAAAAATTGGCAGTTTTACCTAGAGAGACTTGATCTTACATTCAATTTTCTTGGTAAGAGTATGTCTTAGGTGAAGTTGTGTCCTTCCATCGAGAAACACATGACTTCTTCTAAATTTCACACATGAAACTGCTGGGTGAGTCTGTGGCGATCTGGCTTTGGAAAGGGACGGCTGCAGCGCGGCCTCTGCCTGACTGTCAGACCAAATATAAACCGTGTGCTGCTGAAAGCGTCTTCATTGTCTTGGAAAGGGTCGGGACAGAGATATACCAGGATAATCTCCAGAGGAAAGCGACGGGTCTTTTTTTGGTTTATGTTTTGCTCTGCATTTTGAAATAAAACCTACCTATCTATCCACTCCATACAAATTCCTTGAGAACAAAATAGTTTCTTAATTCTTATTATGAGTAACAATGATTACTGAAATTACCAATTAAGTAAATATTAATAACAATAATTCCAAATCCTCACCTGAATTCATGAATGTTGGAATTAAAATTGCAGGATGATGAATTCAAGATTTATAGAAGACTAGGTAATAAGTGGCATTAATGCCTTAATATAAATTGAGTCTTAATGTTAAAATCAGTATATTCAAATTTTGTAAAAGTTTACCACAATTCCAAACACATCCTTTATAAATTAATATAATAAACATGTTTGATAAAATTTTAAGCAGTCTATGAAGAGAGTGGGAACTAATTTTTTTAAATTGAGATTTTTGTTAAAACTTCTATTATTTCAAGAAATGCCCATTTCTGAAATATAAGATAAACAATTCATCCTTTATAGCAATTTTTGAAATTCAAATTTACAAAAAAATTATAGTTTAAAGATGTTAATTACAATATCCCTAATTATCCAAGCTTATAAAAGGGTATGAGCACGTAAAGCTACAGAGATTAAGTAGCCAGAGATCTAGGAGCTGAAATGGAGCCTGGATTCCGGCTTCCTCCCACCTATCGTTCCACAGCCAGAGTGGTCCGTTCTCGCGAGCCCTCAAGCTCAGGGCAACAGCACAGGAAATTACAGTGCACGAATTTAATGAGGCATCATATGTTTAATGAGGCTTAACAGTTTAAAGGGTAATTTTATCAGTACTTTTCTGTCTATCAGTACTTTTCTGGCACAAAATTAGACTCTAGAAACAGAATTCGTACATGATTATATATGTCTAATTAGCCACCTATCAGCTTTAATAAAAAACCACTTGGCCAAAGAAAGCCTCCTAACGAAAAACGCTTTCCGCAGCCCCGTTGGGGACAGCACGACACCAGCGTGCAAAGCCTTCCAGAACCACACGGCTGGTAAGACAGTGGAGTTGGCTGACACTCCAGGACTAGAAAACATCGATGTGGATGGCAAACTTTAATAAAATCTTTCCAGATTTACCATAAAACAAGCGGCAACTCTGGGACTTCCATTGACAACGAAAGCACAGTTCTCATCCCGTGAGTGTGCACCACTGCTTCGGCATGATAACTACGCGAACGTAAACAGCAGAGCAGGCGTGCCGCAGCGGGCAACAAACTGTTAAGTCAGAATCCCACATCCATTCTTGATCGATTCGAAGATCTCCTTGCTAACACATTGTACTTAAGGGAAAAAAATATTTCATATAAAATCTTTGGGAGGCAAGGGGAAAAAAGGCCCTATTTCGTCACCTTACAAAGTTTCATTTAATATAGTTCTGGATATTTTCCTATGCTCATGCTTAAGTATGGCAAAAATAACACCCCTTCCAAAACACCATTAAAACTGATATGTTCTTTCTCATACCAAAATCAACTACAATCAATTTACCTGTCACATCAGGTAACTGAGACACTCCCCGCAGAGCCAGGGCCCAGGCCAGTCTGACAGTGGCTTGCAGACCCGGCAGCTTCCACAGCTGGGAGTCTTGAAGGCGAGAGTGAATGGTTGCAATGTACTGCCTCTCAGTCAACAGTGGGAGCTGCTGAATCATATCTGAAAGCACAAGAACAGACTGCTATACCGAAAAAGTAGAAAAATGTTCACTTTGATATACAGAACTAATGTCTAAAAATCAGAAACATCCCAGAATTTTCATTAAAGGATTATGACTAGTTCACATTAAGGTTTGAAAACCAAAAATTACACTACTGTAAAAATTGCACACAAAATAAAAACAAAAGATATTAATAATCCTAAATTTTAATTCCATTGTTTTCTATGGTTTTTAAGTGTACTATAAATAAATTAGAAAAATAAAGAGCTATTCCTGTTTTCAGCATATAAATTCTAAAATATAAATCAATACTACTTAAAGGTCAAAATATTAGAATCTTACTAGATAAAGAAGCCAACCTGAATTTAAAATATCAAGTAAAGCCCGGCTGGTGTAGCTCAGTGGATTGAGCGCGGGCTGGGAACCAGAGGGTCCCAGTTCGATTCCCAGTCGGGGCACATGCCTGGGTTGTGGGCCAGGTCCCCAATGAGGGCCATGTGAGAGGCAACCATACATTGTTTTCTCCCTCCCTTCTCCTCTCTCTGAAAATAAATAAAGAATCTTTAAAAATAAATAAATAAATAAATAAATAAAATATCAAGTAAAAACTGACCAAAAACAAGAAGGCAAATCACAAACAAGTACCTACTTTGATTGTAACATAAATGAAATAGCCAAATGATAATTAAAGAATTTTCAAATTACAGTTCAGTTGTACTATGATACTTCAAACAAGCTCAAGATTCTGAATACTAATAATAAATAAATGAGAAATACCACTAACCACCCAGGACTTCACTTATTTTCTTATACTTCCTTTTGATGTCATCTTGTGAATAATTAGTTCACAACCTTCAAGAACACATTCTTTTTTTTTGTTGTTGTTGTTAAATCCTAACCTGAGGATACATTTATTGATTTCTTGAGAGAGGCAGGGAGAGAAACATCAATGGGTTGCCTGCCATACGTGCCCCGACCTGAAACCAAACCCTCAACTAGGTATGTGACCTGACCAGGAATCGAACCCATGACCTTTCAGTGCACAGAAGGATGCTCCAACGAACCACGCCACACAGGCCAGGGCTAAGAACACATTCTTTATTCAATTTCCTACACTTTGAAAGTTTCTGTCTACTACTGTACATGTACTAATACTTCACTTCTCCCATTTATTAATCAATGATATACAGAATAACAGAAATTATAAATGAGGTAATCAATCTAATCACCTGAAATTGATACAATCACAACCTAATGCCAAAACCTTTATATCTTTGTTAGCCTATGAAACTTTCCAGGCATTTCAATGTCTTTGGAAAGCCCCAGTTTACAAACTTGCATTAATACCGCCTACCCCTATCGAACGCCGTGATTCCCTGCAGAAAACCTGACCAATGGGCTCGCGAGCAGCATCCCTGTCTGCGCACGGGTGCTGCTTACTGCGTGACGCGTGAACTACTGTGTGAAGCCTGACTGCGGGAAGGGGGAGCTGTGTTTTAAATGAGCCTGTCCTAGCGGCCAAAGAGAGTCACCAAAGATGACAGGCAAACGCCCATTCTCCTCATGTACCTCATGACAGAAGTAGATGATACAATCAAGTGAACAGTGGATAATTATTGGAATATTTATAAATATCTATTACACTAAATGGTAATGATCTTTCTCTGGGGGAATCATTTTTGAGATTCTCAGTTCTGAGCAGTAATTGGTTATGTGGTTACCAAGTAAAATTTTATCTGCTTCAGAGAAAATAAAAGTCAAAGATGATACAATACTAAAAATGATAGTTCTCTCTTAGAAGGTTTTCATGAAAGGTTTGAAATGTAAATAAATAGTAAAGAAACAAGCAATTAAGTAAATGAGGCATGCATAAACCACGAACATGTGTTACATAACCTTCGACACTTTCCCACCCCAAAACCCAAAGGACAAGAGAAACATCAAACAGGATTACAATTATTTTTTAAATGTAATCTCATATCTAAATATTCAAATGCAGGAGATAGGCTGGGTGGAGGAGTGTAAAGGGGGGGAAATTGGGACAACTGTAATAGAACAACAATAAAATATTCAATTAAAACACACACCAGGTCCGGCAGAATTAACACCTGCTTGAGCATGGCTGGTAGGGTAATAACCCGGGTGTAATAATTTGTAGTTTCAATTTGAACAATTCACCTAAAATGTCATATGGTGTGTTTGAGTGTGATATTGTTACATTACAGAACTTACATCTTATGATTTTGTAATAAAAAAGGGGCACTGTTTGTGCTGAACCCAGTATATATACTCAAATGTAAGTGAATTGTACACAAAGGAATAAGAAGTACAATTTTTAACTTTAGCCGGTAAACTGTCACCCTTCTTAAATGTTATGCCCACGACTTTCCACCTGCTTTTTAGAAATAAGTGCACTGTATTAACAGTAGGAAACCCAATACCGTCGCGCTCCTCCACGTTCTGCTCTATGAAGCTGGTGTCAAAGCAGTACAGAAGCGCCATAAGCAGAGCCAGGTTCACTGCATCCAAGGAGCCATTGGCCTCCACCGTCACTCTTTCCAAATGTCCAATAAGGAGCAGGGTGTCATCTTTGCCTAAAGGTGACTGGCAAGCCCAGGCGAAAAGGCTCTCTGCCAGAGACTGCCTGCACTCCTTGATGAGATCAGAAACCTAGAAATAAAAACGTATGATTAAATATGTACAAAATGAAAGTATATAAATAAATCACATTGAAGCCTGGTCTTATCCAAAATCTAAGCTATTTTTTATGAAGGCTAACTAGATCAATATATCTAAATCTTACAATCTCCCCTCTGAAATTCTGAACAAACCCTATTCTTAAGTTCCAAGCCCCTGTGTGGGATAACCAGTTCCTTGAAGAGTTCATTCCAAAAGAAGAGCTAAAATGGTACAGAGACTAGAAAGAAGCTAAAACAACAGCTGGTCTATTTCACAGACACAGGGGCCTGAATACTTTAATATGCAGTATTAATTTTCCTACGCCTGTACCAGAAGCATGTCCTAATTGTCAGGACTGCTGCCCCAAGATTTGACAGCCCACGAGCCGATCATGTGCAACCTTGCCTCTTTGCGATGTTTTTCACTGCCCAAGCCTCTCTCGCGCTGCAGTTTCTCAAACTCATTGTTCACATCGATCTGTGACACCAGAGTAAGGATTTTGTAAGTCAACCCTTGCTCCATCAGCTCATCTGTAAAGCGCGTTGTCATGGAAACCAGTTCTGGACTGTAATAAAAAGAAATCAATAAACAAAGTTATAATGACTTGTAATGCTTATACTTCCTCATTAGATGGCTACAGCAAACGCGCTTTTGACAATATGCTGTGTTACTGGAAACAACCAATGAATTGTAACCTAGGTCTTTTCATCCTTCGTGGATCACTGAGTTTCAATAAGCTTCTAACCACAAACAACTGAATTATCTTTTATTTGTAAACAAGTACATTTAAACATGTCAGTCTTGGCAGAAAAACAGAACATTTATGACTTATGTTACACACCTTACTTAAATTACACATATTAATGAGAAATGGTTGTTGTTTCGAACATTATAATTCTTCAGGTAATTTCTAATGAGCCCCTGAAATCCTAAGAAGCACACAGACCTGAGTTCGAGGGTCCACGTCTTCCCTCGTCTGGACTGTATCAAAGCTTTCAGGGAATTTGCAATGCATCGTTTTCCATCCCAGTACAAAAGCACAGCTACCAATCCTCTGGTGAGGCCAGGAAAGTGCGGCTGCTGGTGCTCTCCTAGAAAACAAAGTCGAGAAATAATTTAGTAAACAATACTTACGGTACCATATTTTTCTGA
>PVJI01032453.1:0-12187 GCA_004026765.1 Micronycteris hirsuta
ACTGTTGGTGGGAATGCAGACTGGTGCAGCCATTGTGGAAAACAGTATGGAACTTCCTCAGAAAAATGAAAATGGAACTGCCTTTTGACCCAGCAATTCCACTACTGGGATTATACCCTAAGAATCCTGAAAAACCAATTCAAAAGAACCTTTGCACTCCTATGTTCATAGCAGCACAATTCACAATAGCTAAGTGCTGCTTTCTTGTTCTTAATATGTGTTTCACTTTATTTACAGGACACCATACTCTCCTGTCTTCCTACTGCCTCACTATTCACAATTTCTTCTCATTTATTTTACTGGATTATTTTCTTTCTAATTAGTAAATGATAGACTTTCCCAAGACTAAGTCTTCAGAACTCTTCTTTATAAAAACAATTTTGACTATGTAATCTAACCAAGTTTCATGGCTTTAAATAGTAATTGTATCCTGAGTTTTCAGTGGTGGAGAGACAGGATAAGGACAAGCAATGGCGAAGAAAAGGCACAACTATAACTAAACAATAAAAAAAAAATCACCCCCCCCCAATATCTTCTACTACAGAGGGCAATAAAATGTTGCTTGAAGGAAAATGAAATAACCCACACGAATGGTGGGAAGGAAGGGTTTCTCACAAACCTATGCCCTGCATGCCTAATTTATGTTAAACATCTTCACTTTTGTAGTAATAAGAAAGTCTAACCTATACTTTTCCTAATATTTCCTAGTTCAGCAAATAACCTCACTTACTAAATTACTCAAGCCCCAAAACGCCAAAAGGACTTATCCTTGAATTGACTTTTTCATAGTCTACGTTACTTAACCTTCGAAAGTCTTGTCAGCTCCCTGTAAATTATATCTTTAATATAGTCATTTCTCCATAATTTTCTATGCTATTGTATTTGGTCAAGCCAATATTGCCTTCTATATTACTCTATGCAATCATTTTATTTTATTAACTCAAAATCAGATCATTATATTTTTTTGTTCCAAACATCCTACAGATGCCAATCACCCTGAGAATAGTGTATAAGAACCTATGTGATCTGTCCTTGGTGAAACTCTAAAATTATTTTCTATTTATTTTGACTTGCTCATTCTGCTCCACTGCCACAGGTCTTTCAGTTTCTTAAAATTCCATGTTCATCCCCGACTCAGTGCATTATTACTTGCTGGTCTACTGACTGTAAAACTGATATAGTAGAGAGCCTGAACTCTTGTTCCCTCCCTCACTCAGATCTTCGCTAATTTTCAATGCCTTAGAGAAGCTTTCCCTGACCGCTTTATCAGAAGTGAGTGTCATTTACCACTCTTGAATCCCTTTATCTGTTTTTCAGTTTTGACATAAAATATAGATTTCTAATATGGTATTTTACATTAATTTAGTATCTTCTCTCAGAATATAAATAAATATTCTGTCTTATTCACCACTATATTATAAATACTTGAGACACATAAGCTTTTTGAGCAAAAATAAAATGTTGATTCAATGAATGAAAGAGATATTTGTTATATCTCTGGCAGAAAGAGATATAACAACTCATGGACAACTCTGACAACATTTTAATCAATTTTAAATATATTATTTGAAACATATCTTTAGAAAAACCTCAGATTTAAAAGGAGAATACATTTATTATTTTTATCTTTTATTGTCATTCAAGTACATTTGTGTTAATTTTCTCCCCACTCTTCTCCCCTGTCCCACTCACCCCCACCTTCAATCCCACGCCCACCTTGGCCTTGTCCATGGGTCCTTCATACGTGTTCCTTTAGCTGAAGCAGTTGAGAAAATAAATGAGGTATGGCTGAAACAAAAATGCACAAATATTTTTATTTTTGTAAAATAGGACAGAAATCAGTTGTGATAGTTTTGTAAGCCAAATCACTCTTTGTTACAAATTTGCTTTATCTTAGCATTAATAGAACTTCAGAATGATTAAATTGCTCATTTGCATTGACACAAGTAGATAAGCCACAATCTTTGTATTGACATATTCTTTGCCCAACATGTCCTATTGCATTCAATTGTCTTTGCATGTATTTATTTCAAGATTGCTGTTCTTGTGACACAAATTCCTTCATTAGTTTGATATGTTCTTTAATATTCCTGATTCATCATATTTTCCTTTTTAATGTTTTATCTATTTATAGAAGACAAGATGTCAAGGTATAAAATCCCTGTAAGCTTTATTTTACAGAAGCTATTTTGCATGCTATTTACCAATAAAACTATTTAAAATTATTCTTGAATTATTGGAATCAGAAAAATAAACTTTTTAAGACCTTGTGAAAGAAAAGTAAATGACCATGTTTTCATTAATTTTTCTTTTTCTTTCTCTTTATTTTTTTATTTTTATTTTTAGTTCTGAACCACTAGAGTAGAAGAAAATAAGGGCTCTTATTGATACATGATAATTCACATCTTCAAATTTACTTTGACAACTTGTAATAAATGACTAACTTAAAATAAAGCTATACTTGGGCTGTTCAAACAGAATTATGCAATTATATATCATTCTTCTATTCCTAAAGAGCCTAAACACTATTTTACAAGTTCTAGTTCCACCTTTTCTACTTCTTAGTTCTATTCTTGGATGATCTGCTGTACTTTTCAACTTAGTCTGTTTAAATTAGACTGGATTGGCATCCCTATAGCCAAAATCTCTGACCTTACCCTTTTTTTGGATTTATTATAGGTCTTCCAGTCAATCAAGTTTAAACTTATGAATCATTTTCAAACTATATTTATTTATTTTTTCATGGTACGTGCTCAAAAATTTATTTTTTTTACTATGAGCTTTTATTTATTTATTTATTTATTTATTTATATTGTTCAAGTACTGTTGTCTCCATTTTCAACCCAGCACTCCCCCTCTGCCCTGCCCATCCCCACCTCCCACCCTCAAACCTACCCCCTTTGGCTTTGTCCATGTGTCCTTTATACATCTTCCTTGATGGCACTTCCCCTATTTACAATCAAATTCTATATATCTTCATCTAACTTGCTAATCTTTTGCTAAGTAATGAAAAGTATTTGAAACATATCTATTAGCTATGACTTCTTTTTTGTTCCCATGGCTTAGTTTTTCTAATCCAAGCTCACATTTCCTTATTTTTAGACTAATACAAAGGTTTCTAATTGTTTCTTTGCCTTTAGCTTTTCCCTAATCTTCTCCACATATTTCTAAATAATATTCCTAAAGAAGATACTTTTATTTTTGACTTTCTCAATGAAAAGTGAATAGCAAGTACACAAATAGCATTCATACTCTTTAGGCCAAGATTAAACTGACATTATGTTTTTAATTTTTTTATTCTGAATATTGTCACTAACTTCATTTAATCAATAATGCTACACATCCCCACATACTATTATAAACATCTTAATGCCTCTTAAAAACCACCTATATTTAGTATAGTTTGTTTCAGTGATTATTACAATATAACTCTAAACTTAAACTCAGAAAAATATATCACTCTCATCCACTGAGATCTAATATCCTTAAATTTATGTTTTATATCATTCCATAATCACCTATCAGAGTTTCTGTAGCACACTTAAACTCAAAATTTTATTAGGTGATAAAAAATGATATATCAGTGATGTTAGGATTTGCTTTTGAGTATTTTGAGGAGTTTTGATGTTTAACCAAAGAATGTACTTCTCTTAAGTAAAATTATACAGGGTTTGGCAGAAGTAATGCCCTCTTGAGTGTGGCTGGTAGGGTAATAATATGGGTGTAATAATTTATAGTTTTAATTTGAACATTTCACATAGAATGTCATAGGATGTGCTTGAGTGTGATATTGTTATGTTACAGAATTACATGTTTATGATTTGTAATAAAATATTTTGTAATAAATTTATTTGTGTCAGACCCTGTATACATTATGAATTTGTTAAAATTATTAGATAAAAATGTGGATGGTAACATAGCATAGAATATGATATATTTAAAACAGAAGCTACACTATTAAAATTCAAAATTTTAATAAGCAGAGAAACTTAAAGTTATTAAAGCTATAGTACCACATCTCAATCATGTACTATTATACCTTGGTAAACTACTATTTTTATTTTATTATTTTTTTTTATTTTTTTATTATTTTTTTAAAGATTTTATTTATTTATTTTTAGACAGAAGGGAAGGAAGAGAGGGAGAGAAACATCAATGTGTGGTTGCCCTTCATGTGGCCCCCACCAGGGACCTGGCATGCAACCCAGACATGTGCCCTGACTGGGAATCGAACCGCGACCCTTTAGTTCGCAGCCCGCGCTCAATCCACCAAGCTACGCCAGCCAGGGCAAAAAACTACTATTTTTAAATATCATGTTTGTGTACATGTAATTTTATGGAAAAGGTAGCACAATATAATGTGCCAAATAAATGGGAAATTAGACTATCAAATTATTAGAGGTAAATTTATTTCATCAATTTCTTTGGTTTCTAGTGATATATAGCTTTTTAATAAAAGTACTAAATAGTGGTCATTTTAATATAAATTTTAAAAATGAATTTAAGAATCATCTTAGAACTATTTCAAATACATGTATGAAACACAAGAAAATTATGTTTATGTAGTTCACATTTTAATTTTATGGATATGCTCCAGTAAATGGAAACAAAGTATTTCATTGCAAAATATTATATCACAAACATCTCATCTGGAAGTTATTATAAGTCTGAGGCTTTCACAATAGGCAGATTCTTAAAATGGCAATATAGAGTCACTTAACAATTCTTAGTAGTAGCAAATATAATTTTATTTTAATACATAATCATTCTTTAGCATACTGAATATTTTAGAAGATTAGATTAGCTTCTCTGACTATATGTGAGAATAAAGATTAGGTGGTAGCAGTGCGTTTCCTTCAGAAGCGTGGAAAACCGCCAGTGCTGTGAGACCTGCCACTTCAGTTTGGTCAGGACAAGAGACCGTCTCTTCAGGCCACTTTGGTAAACAAGCCCCAAGCACAATATATGAAGTTTCATAAGTACTGAAAAAATGTCCGTTGAAATATAGCAGGAAAGATTATTAAAAGAATGAAACTGACAGGATTGATAATGTATATAAATAATTGCAATAAATAATTGGCATAGGTGGACTTATTTTAAATGTTAGTATCGCCAAAGGTAGACTTGATTTTTCTTTTTTGCTTTTGATTTCAACGAGTCCATGATCCTAGCATGTCTAACCTTTATTAGAACTCTCCTTTAGTATGATCAACTAAAGCAAATCTCTTTTATCCAAAAAATATTTTGGAAGACAAACTATCCTGTAGTCATTATTGCATTTTATCTAATATTTCATGTTCTTCCTTAATTCAGGACACCTGGCAAAATTGCAGTTGTCTTTGGATTTTGCCATGTGACCGAGTTCTGGCCAGGGAGATACTCTCCTTTTCTCTCAAGCAGAAACTGTCAGTATAGAGATGGTGGCTGCTCGGTTAGCCAGGTTCCTTAAGTGAGTTTCCATGCTGATTGGTGATTATAAGCAGTGTGGGAAAAAGTAAAGCTTTATTTTAAACTATTGGCATTTCAGAAGTGTCCTTTATTGTACCATAAATTAACTAGTCCAGGAATAAAACCCTCAAACAAATAACTGGCAAGAATATTCTGAAAAGTAATTAGAATATAGTTTTTATTAATTCATTAATGAATTTATTTCATCTATTAACATTTATTAAATATGTATTATATTGCAAGTTTATCCTGATGAGTAATAAAATAAATTACTCATTGTCTTTTTACTGCATTGTTCTGTGTCCAATATCTGTAAGACAGGCTGTTGCATTTAAATGTTCAGTAGAGCCCTGACTGGTGTGGCTCACTGGGTCAGACATTGTCCCGCAAACTGAAAGGTCGCCAGTTAAATTCCCAGTCAGGGCACAGGCCCGGGATGCAGGCCAGGCCTCCAAGTTGGGGGCATGTGAGAGGCAATCGATTGATGTTTCTCTCACACATTGCTGTTTCTCTCCCTCCCTTTCTCTTCCCTTTCCTTCTCTCTACAAATAAAACAATTAAATTACAAAAAATGTTCAATAGAAATATTTTGCAAAAAAAAAAAAAGGAAAAGAAACATGGGAATGGATGATAGAGGGAATAGACATTAATGAAACTGACAATAAAAATAATAAAATTAGCCCTGGCTGGTATAGCTCAGTGGATTGAGTGTGGGCTGGGAACCAAAGGGTCCTGGTTCGATTCCCAGTCAGGGCACATGCCTGGGTTGCGGGCCAGGTCCCCGTGAGGGCCATGTGAGAGGCAACCATACATTGCTGTTTCTCCCTCTCTTTCTCCCTCCCTTCTCCTCTCTCTAAAAAATAAATAAATAAAATATTTTTTAAAATTATAAAAAATAGCCCTCGCTGATGTAGCTCAGTGGATTGAGCGCGGGCTGGGAACCAAAGGGTCCCAGTTTGATTCCCAGTCAGGGCACATGCCTGGGTTGCGGGCCAGGTCCCCGTGAGGGCCATGTGAGAGGCAACCATACATTGCTATTTCTCTCCCTCTCTTTCTCCCTCCCTTCCCCTCTCTCTAAAAATAAATAAAAATAAAATATTTGAAAAAATATAAAAAATAATAATAATAAAATTATAAATTTTATTTAATAGTTCTCTTAATTGAGAAGATAATTAAGCATCTTTTAAAAAGATATTTCTATATCTTAAATACCCCAGAAAAATGTCTACCAAGCAACAATTATAATTCAAATTATCCAATTGATGAAACCATAATTCAAAAGTTAAAATTAAAAATATTATGTTATCTTTGCAATGTTATAGTGTTTATATACAGCGTGCCTATTGTTTCCAAGCTTTTACTACCCCTGTTTGCAAACTATTTCTAATTTCATTTCACTAGGATATATTTCATCAAAAACAACAGTAATGATTATAATAACATAACTGCACCAAACATTTTAGAATAATTGTAGTCATTTCTAAAAATGTTGTTCAAATAAACTCAAACAATTTTTCATAACTTATAGCTTCTTTCTAAATCCCCAAAAAAGATTTACTTTGGATAAATTCTGACTACCAGTTCACATTTCATGTAACTTCATAAAATGATCTTTTAAAAATTCACAAATGAAGGATTGACATGGATCCCAGCTCTTGTGGTCCTTGGCTTTGTGACTGTGATGAGACAAATTCACGAGGACTACCGAATCTGTGGAGGAAAAGGGACAGCACGGCCACTCGCTCAAGGCGAGATCACCTCAGAGCACCTCGGCCACTGTCTCAAGAGAAGAGTGCCCTGACCCTTGCCTTGACAAGCCTTTATTGCTCTTCTATTGCTCTTCTGGGCACATTA
Source organism: Micronycteris hirsuta (assembly GCA_004026765.1). Lineage (NCBI taxonomy): Eukaryota > Metazoa > Chordata > Mammalia > Chiroptera > Phyllostomidae > Micronycteris > Micronycteris hirsuta. Next base: position 7,303 of record PVJI01032453.1, read on the forward strand.
AATTGAGGATGGTCCTCATTTACTATGCACAGGTTCACTTTAGGTGGTTATCTTTTACAGAAAACAAAGGAGAGGATGTTGCTAATTACATCAGAAAAGAAGGATATTTGCAAATGTAAAGGGAAAAGTGGTTAAACTGGTTCACTCATCCTTGGAAGGTTTAGCATAGATTTTAGGAAGTTACTTTATAAATATGCAGTAAACCTTTGTTGTCTCAAATCAAGGTGAGGGAATTTTAGCAAAAAGCAAGCCTCAAAGGGGTCTAGTTACAATGCAGGCCTGATTTCCCATGGGAGAACCTATCTGTGGATGTGGGTCCTGTGTACCTACCTTGCTTTCCATTGGTCTTTCCGAGTGAGAACTGGGCCCATGCCACTCAGAACGGTCTCCTATATTACCCCCTTGTTTTTAGTTAGGACCACCAGAGATCCCACAAAGCTTGCTACTTGCTGGTCTCTCACATGACCCTGGAAAAATAATTTGTAAATGTGTCAAAGTACACAGAGCATTATTATAATCAGTAAGCAACCAGTAGCTCCAAAGACCCACATTCTCAGATTAAGTCCATCAATCATTGTCAGGCAGTAATGATCAAATAATAGATAACATTCAAAGAACTATGAGGGCTTATTTTGAGTCAGGGTCAAATAGCTAAAGGGCCATAAAACTTTGGGGAGACAAACTCATTTGAGGCTTGGACCCTCATCATTTAAATTGAGGGTATTATTAGCAAAGCAGGTTTCACAGGATTTTATGCATTCTTTCTTAGGCCTGATAGCCCCAGGGAACATGCCCCTTCTAAATGAGGACAGTTTAAAGGAACTCTGAGACAACATATAGGGGTACCAGAAGGAGAACAGAAGGAGCAAGGAGAAATCAAAAATTATATGAAGAAATAATGGCTGAAAACATCCTTAATCTGGTAAAGGAAAAAGGCACACAAATCCAGAAATCGCAGTCTCAAGCAATATGAACCCAAAAAAGCCCCCATCAAGACACATGATCATTAAAATGCCAAAGTTTAAACACAAAGAAAGAATTTTAAAAGCATCACAAGAAAGATAGCCACATACAAGGGAGCTCCATAAGACTAACAGCTGATTTCTCAACAACAAAAAATTAGGCCAGATGGTTTAGCATACAATTTTTGAAGTGATGAAAAACAAAGACCTACAACCAAGACCACTCTATGAATGAAGGCTATCATTTAAAATTGAAGGAGAAATTAATAGATTACCAGACAAGAAAAAACTGAAGAAGTTCATTACCACAGATCACAATTATGGGAAATAATAAAATTCTTTAAATAAAAGAAAGAGTAAATAATCATTAAGGATAAAATGACAATAAATATATAACTATAAATAATCACTTCTAGTGTCAATGGGTTAAATGATGCAATCAAAAGACACAGGGAAGCTGATTGAAGGAGAATACAAGGCTCTAAATTATGCTCACTACAAGAAACTAACCTCAGGATAAAAGGTGTACATTGAATGAGAGTAAAGAAGTGAAAAAGAACTTTTGGCATCTAGTAAAATTTATTCATTTTGATCTGCAGTTATATGAGCTTAGCAAGTTCACAGAGTCATGTGATAAGCACAACAACCAAAATACAGAACAGTTTCATTGCTGTAAGGAATTCCCTCCTATCGTTTCTTTTTCTTTTTAAAAAAAAATACATGTTATGTCCTGGCTGGTGTAGCTCAGTGGATTGAGCATGGTTCGATTCCCAGTCAGGGCACATGCCTGGGTTGCAGGCCAGGTCCCCAGTGAGGGCCATGTGAGAGGCAATCATACATTGCTGTTTCTCTCCCTCTCTTTCTCCCTCCCTTCCCCTCTCTCTAAAGAAATAAAAACTTTTAAAAAATAAAATAAAATAAATAAATAAATATTTTTAAATACATTTTATGCAAATGAAAATGAAATAGCCTGGCTGGTGTAGCTCAGTGGATTGAGCACAGGTCTGAGAACCAAAGGGTCACCGGTTCTATTCAAAGTCCAGACACATGTCTGGGTTGCAGGCCAGGTCCTCGGTAGGGGGTGTGCAGAAGGCAACCACGCATTGATGTTTCTCTCCCTCTCTTTCTCCCTCACTTCCCCTCTCTCTAAAAATAAATGAATAAAATCTTTAAAAAAAAAAAGAAAGTGAAATAAAACCTTGAGTAACAATAGTTATATCTGACAAAATAGACTTTAAAACAATGACTATAATAAAAGACAAGGAACATAACATAATGATAAAGGGGTCAATCCAACAAGAAGATATAATACTTGCAAACATTTATGTACCCAACATAAGAAGATATGATTCTTTTTTTTTAAACTTTTTTTTTAAGATTTTATTTATTTATTTTTAGAGAGAGGGGAAGGGAGGGAGGAAGAGAGGGAGAGAAACATCAATGTATGGTTGCCTCTCACATGGCCCTCACTGGAGACCTGGCCTGCAACCCAGGCATGTGCCCCAACTGGGAGAAGATATGATTCTTAAAAACATTTACGTACTCAACATTTATGTACCCAAGCACCTAAATAGATAAAGCAGATCCTGATGTCTATAAAAAGAAAGATTGACAGTACTACAGTCATAGTAGGGAATTTTAACATTACATTGACATCAATGGATAGATCTTCCAGTCTGATCATCAATAAGGAAGCAGTAGCTTAAACAACATTAGACCAGAGGATCTAATTGATCTTTTCAGAGCATTTCACCCCAAAACATCAGAATATGCATTTTTAAGTGCACAAGAGACATTTTATAGTATAGAACACATGTTAGGACACAAAACAAGGCTCAGTAAATTTAAGACTGAAATCATATCAAACATCTTCTCAGACCACATTGGTCTGATTTCTGGTATGAAACTAGAAATCAAAAACAAAAAACTGAAAAACACACAAATATATAGAAACTAAATAACACATTACTGAACAATTAATGGATTAACAATAATGAGATCAAAAAAGATATCAGAAAACATCTTGAGACAAATGAAAATGAAAACACAATTATCCAAAGTCAATGGGACACAGCAAAAGCAGACCTAAGATAGAAATGTTCTTTATTTCTTTATTTTTGTTGTTGTTCAAGTACAATTATCTCCATTTTCACTGCACCACATCCCCCTGCCCCACCCACCCCCACCTCCCATCCTTGATTCTACCCTCCTATGGCTTTGTCCATGTGTCCTTCATGCATGTTCCTTGATGGCCTCCCCCCATTGTTCCCTATTATCCCTCTCCCCCGTCCTGTCTGGTTACTGTCAGATTGTTCTTTATTTCAATGTCTCTGGTTGTATTTTGCTTGCTTATTTGTTTTGTTGATGGGTTCCATTTATAGATGAGATCATATGGTATTTCTCTTTCACCACCTGGCTTATTTCACTTAGCATAATGCTCTCCAGTTCCATCCACACTATTGCGAAACATAAGAGCTCTTTCTTCTTTGTGCTGCATAGTATTCCATCGTGTAAATGTACCACGTTCTTTTCATCCACTCATTTACTGTTGGACACTTAGGTTGCTTCCAACACTTGGCTGTTATAAATGTGTTGCTATGAATATTGGGATACATAGGTTCTTCTGAGTTGGTGTTTCTGGATTTTTAGGGTGTAATTCCAGCAGTGGAATTGTCAAGTGAAAAGGCAGTTCCATTTTTAGTTTTCCACAGAAGGCAGGTGTGAGGGGATAATGTGGGGGAGAGGGGAAGGGTCATCAAGGGACATGTATAAAGGGCACATGAACAAAGCCATAGGGGGGTAGAATCGAGGGTGCGAGGTGGGGATGGCTGGGGTAGCTGTGAGTAGTGGGGGGAAAATGAAGACAATTTACTTAAACAACAATTAAAAATAAATAAACAAAAGATATTCAAAATATAATGTAATCACTATGTATGGTCCCAGGTGGGTACTGGAAATACCGGGGAGAAGAGTAAAGTGTATGATTAACCACTATATTGTGTGCCTGAAACTAATATAAAATAATGTTGAATGTAAACTCTAACTGAAAAAATGAAATTAAAAAATAAAAATAAATAAATGTTCAGCATTACAGTTTACTTCATTCTGAGTCTGTCAGCCTACTTCAAGAAACAACAACAAAAAAAAAATTGTAAATAAACAGTTTAACCTTATAGCCAAAGGAACCAGGGAAAGAACAAGCAAAGCTCAAAGTCAGTGTAAGAAAGGGAATAATAAAGACCTGAGCAAAAATAAACAAAATAGAGTCTAGAAAAACAATACAAAAGATCAATGAAGCCAAGAGCTGGTTCTTAGAAATACAAACAAGATTGATAAACCTTTAACTAGGTTTAACAAGGAAAAAGAAAGAGGGCCCAAATACAATTAGAAACAAAAGAAGTAAAAATGACACCATAGAAATACAAAAAAAAGTAAGAAAATATTATGAGTGAATATATGCCAACAAATTGCACAATCTGGAAGAAATGGATATATTTCTAGAAACATACAATCCCCCAAAATTAAATCAGGAAGAATCAGAGAATCTGAATATACAGATTACAACTAGTGAAACTGAAGCTGTAATTAAAAAAACAAAACCAAAAACAAAAAAAATCCTCTCAAGAAACACAAGTCCTGAACAGAATGTCCTCACAAATGAATTTCATTAAGCATTCAAAAGATCTAACACCTATTTTTCTCAAGGTATTCCAAAACAGTAGAAGAAAGTAAATACTTCCAAGCTCATTTTATGAGGCCAGCATTGTCCTATTTCAAAACCAGATGAAGATACAATAAATAAAGAAAATTATAGGCCATATCCTTGATGAACATAGATACTAAAATACTCAACAGTGTATTAACAAACCACATACAGTAATACATTAAAAAGATCAAACACCATAATCCAGTGGGATTTATTC
>PVJI01032454.1:0-12188 GCA_004026765.1 Micronycteris hirsuta
CCACTTACCTTCAGGGAAGCTGTCCACCAGAACCTCTGCTGGGACTGTTAGGGTGGCCAGTGCCATGGGCTGTGTAAAGGGAATTCATGCTTCTCACCTGGGGAAATGTAGCCCTAATGTTTCACATCTAAGAGAGAAAGGCTCCAGTGGAACATGGGACGGCAAGCAGGCCCCACATGTGTGACAGCGGAATTTCCTGTGGGAATCAGAATAGTATGTCTTAGAATTAAACCTTGCTCTTGCTAAAATCTCCCTCTACCTGGATCAAAAGAACAAATGCTAATGCTTATCTAGCTTCCTTAGACCAATGCTAATCCTTTCAAAGTTCAGCCATACCTCTTGTCTGTACATAATACTTTTGATGTACCTTCTGGGCTGTCTACCACCTAAAGCGAATCTACAATCTATGCATGGTTAATGAATACCATTCTGAGGTAATGTCCCCTAGAACAGCAATAAAAAGCCGTCAACACGATCCTCGGGGCCTCTCCCATATGATAAGGGAGGGGTTGCGTGGTCCCGGAGTTTCTAGTCCAGTATATTACGTGTGAATTTATTTACACGCCTGCCATGACATACAAATTCTGCGGGCTGGAATTCGCGACAGCTGTGAAAGAATTCACAAAAAAGAAAAGGCAAAGAGTAAAGTTTTATTCATTTTCCAAGAGGGAAAGAGGCTGGTGCGAAGAGATATACTAGCAATGAAAAGTTAGGGCTGAGTTTTTATTGGGTGAGAAAGGGGTAGGGGGATGGATCTGGGTAGTCATGACAATTAGTTGTAAATTAGGAGATTTCTGGCTGATATGCAGGCTTCAGTTTGTTCTGCTGTTATCTTTGGGTTCAGGGTCCAGGTGCTCCTTTCTGGCATGTCTTATTTGTGTAAGTTTTAAAATACCTGCTTGGGGGATGCGTTAAGTAATCTCTCCAGTCCTAAGAATAGAGACTCAGAGAAACAAGTTAGTTATGCCTGACAAACTCAAGGAAAGAGAGATAGCTAACTCTAGTTAAGAGGGCCTGAAAGGGGCTTTTTTGTCCTTTCAGGGACCAGAGACTAACTTTGCAGCAAAGAGAAGCTTTCCCATGTGAAGGAAAGTACATATTTCCCAAGAGTTTCTCATGACTTTCCAACACCCTAGAAGTGATTATATTCACTCTATAGATGAACATTATGTGCTTCTGGCAAACTGGCATGTTTTGAGTATCTACTCCATACCAAGGTCTTACCTAAGGATTGAGAAGCCTAGGCCTAAGTGTTTAACTGACATTCAAACAAATTCTTTCAGTGTGTGATTCTCATGTCCTAGTGGGTGAAATATTCAGAGAATAGGATGTCTAAGCAGAGTTTTAGAGTAGAAATAAGCATGTAACAGGCAGACATGGGAGGAAAAGGCAGTGTAATGAGTGCCCAGGGACAGCCTGGAAGTTTTGGGAAGCTCTGGATACAGCATGGAAGCATATAGAGGTGAGAATGTCGTCCGTATACCCAAGTTATGGTGAGCATCACCGGCCAGATCAGGAACAGGAGCTTGTGAGGGTTTCCACAAGGAAAATGAGGATTTGACATCTGGGGAATGGTACAATTGGTTAGTGCTTCAGAAGGCTCTCTCTAGGATTCCATTTGTATAGTGAGGTCATGTCCACATCTCTCCAAGGCCTGGGGCCTCTGTGAACTGGAAAGAGTCAGGTCAGATAGCTGCAGCTCTAGGACATTCTACATTGCCCACTCCCAACTCCTGCTCAGCACATGACCAACTTTAGTTACAGAGTAACTAAAATTAGTCTAGCCTTGGATACTCTCACTGCTTCTGAAGGGAGGTGGCAGGCCAGAACAGATGAGTTTAGAAATGTCCAGGACCCAGCTGTGCAAGCATGCCCCAATTCTCAAGGCAGCTTCCTGGTATTCAGGGACCAGTGTTTGACCTACTGCTCCCCACCCCACCCCACAAAATGGGAATGTTTCAATAGGGTGAGCTTCTATCCTTTCATGATTTTATTTTTTTATTTGTTGTTGTTCAGTTACAGTTGTCCTGCATTTCTCCCCGTTGTTCACCCCTGCCCCGTCCCTCCCACTCCCATAGTCAATAACCTCCCATTGTCCCTGCCCATGAGTCCTCCATTCATGTTCCTTCGCTTGCCCCTTCCCCTCTTTCCTCTGTTATCCCCTTCCCCCCTCCCCTCTAGTCACTGTCAGTCCATTCTTTATTTCCCATGACTTTATTAAAACAGTTAGTTGCACACCACCCACTGGTCTGGCTCCTCAGGTCCCTGGACTTTGGGCCACTCCTGGTTAAATAAAGAGCGAAGTCACTCAACCAGTCATAGGTCATTTTTGCAGACTTGCCCTTCCACAGCTAACAGATACTCCATATTCCACCCGTTGTGTAGGGAGGTGACTGGAAGGAAAGAAGAAGAAAGTAGAGTATCACTGTAGTAATCAATATAAACAGATGTCAGGGAAGGGACATTGAACTCACAGCTACTGCCCACCTCCCCAGCTAAGCTCCAAGGCAACTAGACTAAGGACACTCCCACAGAGAGAGCCTGGCACCACCTGCCTGGCCAGAGGCTTGATGAGATAGAAGATTCAGGGCCCCTCTCAAGTTAGCACTGAAAAAACAGGGTCATAGGGAGCCAATTCCGGGAAAGCTTGATGAGTGCCCCAGAGTTTGGGGGCTGAATGTGGACAAAGAAATAAGTGCTGACTTCTAACTTGAAGATTTCTGAAGACAAAATATTAATGAAGCTTATAATTATAGTCGCACTAGAGGGATCTGCAAAGGACATGTTGAGAACACATACCACTTCAGGTCTCTGTGCTCCTTGGCAGGCAGGGAAGAGGATCCCAGCAGCTCCCAGACATCATGTGGGAGAATCTTAGGAGTTAAGGAAGGAGGAAGCAATTGCTATGGAGAATCCCAGGTGGCTGTTTGCCCAGGCAGATGAAGCCCCACCCAGAAAGGATTTTGGGATATGAATCTTGGCAGAAGGGAAGCATGGCTTTCCTCTTCTAGGGAGTCTCTGAAATGGAGAGGACTAGGGCAAAGTAGACACCTTCCCTAAGAAAGCCCACACACCATTGACACAAATCCCCTACCCCATGGCTGTGGAGTCCACAAGCAGATGAAACCAGAGGCAGACTGGGAGTGGTCCCCACCAACAGGTGGTCTCATCCTGGTAGACAACTCTGGCCATCTCTCCTATTGCAACACAGGAGACCCATGAATCACTTATGTTTCAGCATGACTGGAAAGTGAGACATTCTCTGGCCCTTTGTTCTGGACTATCATGTCAAGGATGTTTAGATAAGTCATGACCTTGAAAAATAAAGATAGCAAATCCCCAAAGAAAAAGGCTGGCATGCTTACTGTCCAGTAAAATAAAGAGAACAATGCACTGTGGAGGAAAAGGTAGGCCCGCTCACTGCCCATTATAAGATATTTGGGTTCCCTCTATATCTTAAGATTTTCCTCCTATAATGCAACTCATTGTATACACAGGTATCAACCAGTCCTCTTCATGTTGTTTTGTGAGGACTTAGGCTCAGGAAACAGACACAAAAATTGGGCTCAAGGAAAAGGCACAGAATTGCTCATTCTCTGGCTATTACAACTGTTGTGAGTAATAAACTGTCCTTTATCTCTGACCCAGGAATCTCATGTCTTCTACTCTCATTCACAAAGCTGGCAAACTAACATATTAGCTTGTGATTAGAACAAAATCTCAAACAACCTCACAATCCTTGACACCATCCCCCTCCCAGCAGCAAAGGTGCTAATGAGAGTAGTAGCTACCCCGGTGTCAGAATCCCCTGTGCAGAGGTAGAGGAAGAAGAGAAGCAAATGCTCAGAGTGCCTCTCACTCTTTTCCCAATCCCTGACACTCAGGCCTGGTGACACTGGGAGAATGGAGAGGGAGGATCAAAATCAGACTCAGACTGTAGTTTTAAACTGTTCTCACTGATTGTAAATCATTGGAATGACCAGAGAAGTGCTAGAAAAGTCAGGGGTGATCTGAGGGTGCATGGCTGAAAGCAGTGATGGAAAGGCAGCGTATCATATCACCACTCTGTTGAGCTGAAATGTTGCACCCACAGCCTTGTTGGTAGGCACCTGACCAAATCTTTCACTTCTAAAGAGGCTTTGAAGGTCCTCTAGGACTCAACAAGCCCTCCTCACAGCCATGTTCTAGAAGAGTTCCTGATATTCAGCCTCATCTATTATCTTTGCCCCTCAGCCTGGACCACTGAAACCTCTCTGCTCTGTCCTGTTTCTTCAGGAAGCCCCCTGTACAATGTTGGAGCCCTGTGCCCTTCTTCACAGAACTTATTACATGCACACAGCCATCCATCCCCTGCAGCCTGCACTGCTCCCCACCTAAGCTGCCCACGACCAACCAGCTTTCCAACATGAAGGAAAACCATCTGGAAACTGACCACCGTTCCCCCATTCTACACTCTGCTCCACCCTGGTCCCAGGCAATGCCCAAGGATAAAGTCACTGTTCTCTACTCTCCTAAAGGACACCACTGTGTTCTTGAATGACAATAGCCAACACCTGAGGAAATCCTACCCTTACCAAGCATTCTTCCAAAGGCTTCATACTCATACCTTTATTCACACAAGTACTCAGAGGGGCAGAATATCATTAGCCCCATTTTGCAGGCTAGGAAACAAAGGCACCAACAAGTGAGGTGATTTGACCAAGGCACATAGCCTGGCAATGCCAAAGCAAACTTAGATATTTGGGACCTATACTCTTAACCACAGCACCACACAGGTTCCCTGGGGGTGGCCAGAATGCTCAACTGTGGCTGGGCCAGTAGATATTCTCCTGCACTTGACAACTTTTTTAAGGAAGTTGATTTTTCCATAAAGTTGACACACAAGTCATTCTGCCCAGAACACACTCTCACTTCTTGCCAGTTGAATAGGACAGCAGAGTCTCCATCATGTGTCAGCTGGCCAGGCAGTTGCTCTAACCCTCTGGGGCAAATCTCCAGGCACCTGTGCTATGTATTGCAAAGTCTATGGTTGCTCTATTCACATTTTCACACTCTTGCCACTTCAGAGCTTCCTGGAAATCCTAGCTGCCAGCATCTGCATTCTTTTACCTGGGGTTTTCTGCTGTCTGCCAGAGCACAGGCCTGCTGGGGAATTAGTGCCACTAGAGGGCAACCCTCAACCAAAGACAGGTATCTACATACCCCAGCTCCCTTGACTCTGGGGTAGGGCAATTATGAGGTGTGCATTCTGCACTGGTTCCCAAAGTTCCCCAGTGGGAACAAGTCCAAGTGCCCACAGTGCTAACTTGCTTATTAATCAAGGCTTCCTTCCCTTCCCAGTCTTGCCTTCCCACTTCCTACAGTGTTGCTTGGGTTCACCTGCTAAAGAAAATAATCTTCATTCAGAGTGTGCTTCTGTGGAACCAAACAAAGGTGATCCACCATGCCTGCTCCAGCCCAGACAGGAGATAAGGGGTGCTGCCTCAGCTACCCTCTTTAAGCCTCCTCCTCTGATTTCCTTGAGCTCAATGAAGAGCTTCCTCCAGCAGCTGCACTCACCCTCCCTCCTGCCCTACAGCCTCTGTGGGACTGATGAGGAAATGAAGCACAGAAAAATTTAATGACCATGTGAGCCTCACACACCAGGCACTGTGTGTCAGTGATAGCAGTCCCCTCTGTACCACAATCTGCCCCCTCCCCTCACCACATGGAAAGAAAGGTTATTGAGGATTTCTGGGACCTGAATTTATTTTTATTTCCTTAGACAAGCACCTTTCCACAAGTATCTTTTAATTGCTAAATAAAATATAAAATATTTCTTCCTCCTGTTCTCCCTGCCTGTTTCTTCTTCCAGGCTCAAGATGGTATATTGGGAGTCTCCAGGTGCCCATCCCTGAGAAAGCACCTTGCCATGAAACACACCTATTGCTAGAGTGATGTCTGTCCTTCCTGCTCACAATGTCAACCCATAATTACATCTGGCTGGCATTTATGGGCACAAATCAAGACTTAGGTAGGAATTTTTTCCCTTTCTATCACCCCTGGCCCCTTATAAATCTCTCATCTAATTTGTTTTCAAGCTTGAATTTCACTTTATTGTTTTCAGCCTATTTTCATAACCTCTGAGATTTCACTGAATTCTTTGCTTTATTCTCACTGGCGTTTATACTCCCTCTCAATGTAATATTCTCTCAGAATTTAATTAGCATGCTATTTTCAAATCATTAGAAAAGCTGACAGCGAGAGCTCATGTGAAGGCCAATTGCTCCCACCCCTCCACATCCCCAACGCATCCACACATAGCTTCATTACACTGCATCACTGACCTCCTCACATGTATTGCTCCAGACTGCTCTGGGCAGTGTGAGACTATGGGACCTCCACAACCCAGATCATCAGACTGTCTGCATTGCATTCCTGCTCTACCTCTGCACACATGGTTTAACCTCTCTGAACCTCAAGCTCTTCACTGGGGCACGTGCAATAAGAACAATGGTAGTTCTGTGTGTGCAAAGAGGGGAAGGTAGGGGTGGGAAAAAAGGCAAATAGCCTGGAGCCCAGTATAGATTAGACACTCAACAAAAGTTAACTCTTCCATTTCTCTGAATCCAAAACAAAGGTACACTGTAGGCTTGGGCATGTCTTTTCACATCTGTTATTGCAAATGTTATGGTGAAGACTATTGAAAGGGTACGATTTTGTCACAACCTTTCCAAAACTATAGCCTTATGAATGTCCATTCCTAGGTACCAGGTATGAAACAGACCCTGACCAGGACCACATACAGAGGGACATGCTGTTCTTGGGATAATTTCTAAAATGGAAAGTTCTAATGCATTCTCCACAAAAGGGCTTATTTGGTTTTGCTCAGCCAAGCATCCCCAGTAGCTCTACACAATGCCAGGCACATACTGAGTGTGGCACTGACTGACAGTGAATCAATATACACAGCTGTCTTCTTTTAAATTCGACCTGGACCTATACACCCCTTGCAGTTACGTACAGCCATGTAATCAAGTTCTGGTCAATGTAACAACGCAATTTCAGATTATGTCTTACAAAGAAGACTATGCCCTCCCCTTCTCCTTTCTACCTGTCCCACTGGCCAGAATGTGAAATTGGAAGAATAGCTGGATCAGTCATCTTGGACTATGTAATAGAAGCTGTATGCTGAAAATATTAGAGCAGAAAGAGAGAAGCCTGGATCCCGACATTGTCAGGCTGCACAGCAGCCCTGGATAATGAACATTAGACAATAGAAAATAAAAAGTAAAATAGTGGGCATAAATTCAACCAGCTTAATAATAACTTACATCTGTATTAATTAAATAACCCAATTAAAAGGCAATGTATTAGTTTGCTAGAGCTTCCATAACAAAATACAACAGACTGTGTCGCTTAAACAACAGACATTTATTTTCTCATCAATGTTCTAGAAATTTAAAGTCTATGATCAAGGTCCTCGAAAATTCAGTTTTTGGTGAGGGTTTTTTTCCTGGCTTGCAGATGGCTGCCTTCTTGCTGTGTTCTCACGTGGTCTTTTCTCTGTATGTAGACATTGAGAGGGAGAGGGAGGGAGAGAGAGAGAAAGAGACAGAGACCTGGTCTCTCCTCCTTTTTTTATGAGGATGTCAATGCTATTAGATTAAGGCTCCACCCTTATGAGCTTATTTAACCTTAATTATCTCCCTAAAGGACTATATCCAAATATGGTCACACTCGAGTTTAGGGTTTCAAGATATGAATATGAAGGGGGAGCACAATTCAGCCCATAACAAATAGACATTTTCATATTGGATTTTAAAAAAGCAAGATCCCACTATATGCTCTCTACAGGAGACACACTTTAGATTCAAAGATACAAATAAGTTGAAAATTAAAGAATAGAAAGAGATACAACATGTAAGCAGTAACTGTAAGAGAGTTGGAGTGACCATATTAATATCAATAGAACAGACTTTAGAATAAAAATATGTTACTAGAGATAAAGAGGTACATTTCATAATGATAAGTGTCAATACATGAGGTAGAAATAACAACTATATATATACACACCTAACAACAGAACACCAAAACATATGAAGGAAAAATGACAGAATTAAGGGGGGAAAACAATTCAACAATAATACCTGGAGATTTTTATTACTCCACTCTCAATTATACACAGAACTAGGCATAAAATCAACAAAGAAATGGAACACTTGAAAACACTGTAAGCCATCTAGACCTAACAAACATCTGTAAAATACTCCACCAACAAAATCAGACTATTTTAAAGCTATAAATAAGTGCATTTTAAAAATCAGATCAATAACCTCATTTACTTAAAACACCAAATAAACTAAAACTCAAGGAAGAAGATAACAACAAATAAAGTAGAAATCAATGAAATATGAAATGAAACAAAATAGATAAAATTAACAAAACCAAAAGTTGTTCTTTAAAAGGACCAAAAAAAATTTTTAGAAAACCTTTATCTAGACTGACAAAGAAAAAGGAAGATGATTCAAATAACTAAAATCAGAAATGACAATAGAGATATTTCTGTAGACTTTACAGAAATAAAAAGGATTATAAGAACACTACAAACAATTGTATGTCAACAAGTTAGACAACCTAGATGAAATGGACAGATGCTTACAAACATACAAAAATATAAAAACTGACTCAAGAAGTAATTAAAAATCTTGGTAGACCTCTAACATATAAAAACATTAAATCAGAAATAAAAACCTCCTTCCAAATCAAAAAGTATAGACTAGATGACTTCAGGTATTAATTATCTTAAACATTAAAAAAAAGAATTCCAAACCTCAAACTCTTCCAAAGCATAAAAGAGGAGAGAACACTTGCTAACTCATCCTATAAGGCCAGTATTACTAAAACAAGGCAAAGATATCACAAGAAAAGAAAACCAAAGTCTAATATACCTTATTGATATAGATGAAAAATCCCCAAGAAAATACTAGCAAACTGAATCAAACCACATATTAAAAAGATTATAAATGATAACCTAGTGGGTTTTTTAGAGATTATATTTATTTTACCTTTTTAGAATGGGGAGGGGAAGGAGAAAGAGAGGGAGAGAAACATCAATGTGTGATTCTCTCAAGGGCCTCCTATTGGGGACCTGTCCCACAACCCAGGCATGTGCTCAGACTGGAAATCAAACTGGTGACCCTTGTTTGCAGGCTGGCACTCAATCCACTGAGCCACACCAGCGAAGGCAACCAAGTGGATTCTATCCCAAGGATACAAGATTAGTTTAACACATAAAAATCAATCAATGTAATACACTATATTAACAAGATAAGTGACAAAAAACACATGATTATTTCAATAGACAAAGAAAATACATTTGACAAAAGCCAACACTCTTTCATCATTAAAAAGTCAATAAATAGGGGTAGAAGGAACTTTTTCATTCTGAAGGCGAATCTATGAAAAACCCACAACTGTTGTCAGTGGTGAGAGATAGAGGCGTTCCCCTTGAAAGGAGAAATAAGACAAGGATGTCTGTTTTCAAGACTTCTATTCAATGCTGTACTGGAGGTTCTATGCAAGGAAATTAGGCAAGAAAATGAAATAAGACATCCAGATCAAAAGGAAAAAAGTAAATCCATATCTGTACATCATAATCTCTTACATAAAAAAAGTCCTAAGTATCTACTAAAAGACTATTAGAACTAATAAAAGAATGTTCAGCAAGGTTTCAGGATACAAGATCAATATACCAAAAAAAAAAAAAATGTATGTGTATACACTAGTAATGAGCAATCCAGAAATCACTTTTTTAAATTTCCATTTACAGTATCATCCAAATTCATAAAATACCTAGAAGTAAGTTTAGCAAAAGAAGTGCAAAACATATTTTTTTAAGAGTATAGAAGATTGTTGTAAGAAGTTAAAGATCTAAATAAATAGACATTTAAATTGCTAAGAGAACAGTTATTTTCAAATTTATTTAGAGATTCAGTATGATCCTTATCAAGTCTCAGCTTGCTTTTTTGAATAAATTAACAAGTTGGTTATAATGTTTGTATTAGTTAGCTAGTACTGCAATAACAAAATGCCACAGATTGGGTGGCTTAAACAATAGAAATTTTATTTTCTCACAGTTCTGGAAGTTAGAAATCTGAGACCAAGATGTAGGCACATCTGATTTCTTGTGATGGCTCTCTCTCTTTGGCTTGTAGACAGTTGTCTTTCTCATTATGTTGTCACATGGACTTTCTTAAATGTGCATGTACCCATGGAATCTCTTCTCTTAAAAAGACACTAACCACATTGTATTAGGGTCCCACCTTTATGACCTCATTTAACCTTAATCACCTTTTTTTTAAGATTTCATTTTCTTTTTATTTTTAGAGAGGAGAAGGGAAGGAGAAAGAAGGAGAAAAACAGCAATGTGTGTTTGCCTCTTGTGCACTCCCTAATGGGGTCCTGGCCTACAACCCAGGCATGTGCCCTAGATTGGGTATTGAACCTGCAACCCTTTGGTTCACAGGCCAGCGTTCAATCCACTGAGCCACACCAGCCAGGGCTTAATCACTTTCTTAAAGACCGTACCTCAAAATACAGTTAGAGTGGGAGTTAAGGTTTTAACACAAAAATCTGAGGGCAGGGCACAATTCAGTCTATAACTATATCCATATGAAAATGCAAAGTATCCAGACTAGCCAAAACAATCTTAAAAAAAAAAAACAAAGTTGAAAGACTCATACTTTCTAACTTCAAAACTTAATACAAAGCTACAATGAGCAAGACAGTGTGTTGATTAGGCATAAGAACAGGTATTGGCATATAGATCAATGCAATAGAATGAAGAGTCCACAAATAAACTCTCACATTTGTGGTGAATTGATTTTCAACAAATCATGATAGTTCAATTAGAAAAGTATAGTCTTCAAAAAAAATGGTGCTAGAAGAACTGGATTCCCACATGCAGAGAAATAAATTTGGACCTTTTCCCTTTAACATCCACAAAAATTAAATCAAAATCTATCATAAATCTAAGTTTTAAAGTTAAAACTATAAAACTCTTAAAAGAAAACATAGATGTAAGTCTTCATAACCTTGGGTTAGGCAATGGTTTCTTAGATATGGCACACACAAAAAATATATAAGCAACATAAGAAAAAAATTGATAGATGAGAGTACATCAAAATTAAAAGTTTTGTGCTGCAAATGATACCAGCAAGAAAAATACACAGAATGGGAGAAAATATTTGCAAATTAAATATATCTGCTCTGGAACCATTATTTAGGATATGTAAACAACCCCTACAACTGAATAATAAAAAGACAAATAATCTAATTTTGAAATATACAATAATCTGAATAGAAATTTCCTCAAAGATACACAAATGGTCAATAAACACATCAAAAGATACTCAACATCATTAGGAAAATACAAATAAAACCATAATGAGATATTACTTCAGACCCATTAGTATGGTTATGTTCAAAAGATAATAGTAAGTGCTCTCCAGATAATGATCAGAAGAAAATGGATCCCTCATGTATTGCTGGTAGGAATGTAAAATGGTGCAGTTGCTCTGGAAAAACAGCTTGTTGCTTTTCAAACAGTTAAACAGAGTTATCATGTGACCCAGAAATTCCACTCTTAGTGAAGAGGAATGAAAACATATACCACACAGAAACATTACATAAATGTTCATAATAACCAAAGTGGAAACAACCCAAATTTCCATCAACTGCTAAATAGATTTTAAAAATGTGATATATCTATACAATGGAATATTTTTTGGCAATAATAAGGGAACAATATATGCTACAACATGTGTGAACTTTAAAAACATTATGCTAAATAAGTGATTTTCAACCCTTTTTTATCTCATGGCACACATAAACTAATTACTAACATTCTGCAACACACCAAAAAATATCTTTTGCTGATCTGACAAAAAAAGGTATAATTTTGATTCTTTCACACTGAACAGCTATTGTTGTGTTGATTGTTGTCTTGATTGTTGTCATTTTTTTATTTGACAATCTAAGGGAAAAGAGGTCAGTGTCCCTGACTAAATAGTCAGGTATTACATGTTTTAAAAATTCTGTGGCACAACAACTGAAAATCCCTGTGTTAAATGAAAGAAGCCAGTTAAAAATACATACATACACATATTGTGTAATTCCATTTCTATGACAGGTCTATAATAAGAATA
>PVJI01032455.1:0-12469 GCA_004026765.1 Micronycteris hirsuta
TTTTTTTTTTTTTTTCCAAAAGGAGCTAGAAATCCATGTATGTATGTAAAAGCTCCTAAGTTAGAAACATTGGCAACTAATTCAAATAAAAATAAATATGCAGTGCAGACCAAACAAAAATTCTCCAGTGGGAGATTTAGCCCGAGGATGACAGTTTGTAAAGCCTGCTTTTAATCCTAACTTGGGCAGCACGCCTTTGGAGACTGTGTACCCACGCCCCCCCCTTTCTTCTCCACGCCGGTCACAGGCCTGGGTGTCACCTGTGCGCCCTCTCCCAACCTGGCCCAGTGGACCCCTGGATTCTTAGCACAGCTGATGGCGCAATATTTTGACTGTACCAACGGCAGTTTGATCAGTGCTATAGACATTAGTATTTCTCCAGTCCTCTCTCCCCGTTTCCTTTTGTAAGGTAGCATGACTTTCTCTTTCAATGTAATTGTGTGGGGGGTGGTGGGGTGGCAGTGAGAAGACCTAGCCTTTCGAAAGAGTGGGGGTGACGTTGAAATGGTATCCTTACCGATGCCTGTGCTATCTAAAGTTCCTCAGGCTTTCCATCCTCAGATTCTAAATGGATTTTGACTCCAAATAGGTTTCATGCCTCACGCAACAAATATTTAGCAGAGAGACCACTTCCTTTGACTGTAACTCAAAAAAAAAAAGTGTTCAGGCGTGGGAGCTGGCTTGCCGTGTGGTCCTGGGCAAGTCACTTGAGCACTCTGGGCCTTCATTTCCTCACTCTGCGGAGCTGGCTAGCTGCTGAGCTCTCTTCTCTGTGGGACCCTGGACTGTGGGATGTTCACGTGGCCCCCAGGATCATGCTCACGCTCAGCAAAGACCGGGCGGCACCTTGCAGCGTGAGCTGCCAATTGGCCCCACTGTCTCTTGTTTAGAAAAGGTCCTGAGGGCGGCTCTTATTGTGACAAGCCTTGAGGTTGCTTGTTATTTTTTTATTTTTTATTTCTTTAGAATTGCTATGATTCAATTAGTCTTGTTGTCGCCCCTGTTATTTCTTCTCAGTGGAGACGATGCTCTTTGTCCTTTTCTTGGCAGCTGCCACAAGCAGATGGGCACAACTTCTACCCCCGGGGACAGCGTTGGAGGGTTTCCTGCAGTTCGGGTCTCGTCCGCAGAGGATGGCCCCACTGCAGCCTTACAGTCGGCTGTGGGGGTGGCCACCTTATCCTACCCCCAGCTCCCAAGAGGACCCTGTGTGTTTTAAGGCATTTTTGGAAGTATAAACCTTTTAAGGTTGAAGCTGGTCGTTAATCTTTATGATGACACTACCGACAATACCAGCTAACATTTATTGAGCACTTAAATACGCAGCAGCCTCTGCTCTAAGTCCTTAATTATTAACTGTATCCTCATAATAACCTTTTGAGGTAGGAATGAATCTTGGTTCCATTTTACAGATGAAGAAACTGAGGTGTAGAGGGGTTAAGTAATTTGTCCAAAGTCAAGCAGCTGACAAATGGCAAGACTGGGACTCAAACCCCAGCCTGGCTCTGGAACCGGCGTGTTCAGTCATTATGCTGCGGCTGCCTCTCAGTGATTCATAACAATTGATGATGTTGTATGAATGGTTTATACATATTTTAAAAGAGAAATAAGGAAACTGTAATTTTCTTTTTTTTTTTTTAATTATTTACTTATTTTCAGAGAGGAGAAGGAAGGGAGAAAGAAAGGGAGAGAAACATCAGTGTGTGGTTGCCTCTCTTGCGCCCCCTCACTGGGGACCCGGCCCACAACCAGGCATGTGCCCCTGACCTGGAAATCAAACCGGCGACCCTTCGGTTCGTAGGCTGGCACTGAATCCACTGAGCCACACCAGCCAGTGCAGGAAACTATAATTTTCTTTGCTTTGCTTATGTACAGATTTAATGGCCAGCCAATGCCTTAGAGTTAGGACTTTATGCTGGACTCCAATGGGAAATAGTTGTGATATATTTTACCCTCTATTTGTATACAGCTAAACTATATTTCCGTCTGGTATATTCATATGTTCGCATAGCGATATCTCTTTAGACACACACACACATATACAGAGACGATGGCATAGATGAAAGTATGAAGATTAGATCGGATGCTAGCTTAATTCCAGGGGATCGAAAGGATTACTTCACTCCCAGGTATTTGTCAATACGCTGCATATTTGCTTAGTGAAAATACGTGGTTTAAATATTGAAGAAAACAAAACAAACACACACTGAATGTACTTGAGGCAATGCTCACGCTGACTTGCTACAAAAGGGCTACGGCTGTGGAGGCTCACGTGGCCTGGGCTCCAGGGGGCCTGAGGCTGGGCGTGAACAGAATCGTTCGGTCCAGGCTGCGCGCCCAGGGTGCTGAGCACCCTCGGAGCCCGAGCTGAGCCGTGAGACCACGGAGGGCGATGACAGCTCGGTGAGGTTCAGTGGAGGCACCTGCTGCTTCTGTCCTTCCTCTCCATTTGCACAAACTGGAGACCCAGTGCAGCTTGAAACGAACTTCCAGAAATAATGGTCTGGAATGGGAAAGGATTTTTCCTATAATGTTGAGTGAAAAGAGTAGGATATAAAACTGTATACATGGCTTAATCTTGATTCTGTTAGAAAAAAATGGGTATTTTCAAATGTGCATTGGAATGTAGGCATAAAGGAAACACAGCTGACCCTTGAACAATGCAGGAATTATGGGTGCTGACCCCTGAGCAATAGAAAATCCATATATAACATTTTTTAAAAAGATTTTGCCCTGGCTGGTGTAGCTCAGTGGATTGAGCACGGGCTGGGAACCAGGGGGTCCTGGTTCGATTCCCGGTCAGGGCACATGCCTGGGTTGCAGGCCAGGTCCCCAGTGAGGGCCATGTAAGGAGCAACCATACATTGCTGTTTCTCTCCCTCCCTGTCTCCCTCCCTTCCCTCTCTCTAAAAATAAATAAATAAAATCTTAAAAAAAAAAGATTTTATTTATTTATTTTTAGAGAGGGGACGGGAGGGAGAAAGAGAGAGAGAGAAGCAGCAATGTATGGTTGCCTCTCACGTGGCCCTCACTGGGGACCTGGCCTGCAACTCAGGCACGTGCTCTCACTGGGAATTGAACCAGGACCCCCTGGTTCCCAGCCCGTGCTCAATCCACTGAGCTACACCAGCCAGGGCCATACATAACTTTTAATTCCTTAAAAATTCAACTATAGTTGTCCCTCGGTGTCCACAAAAGATTGGTTCTAGGACCTCGGTGGATACCAAAATCCTGAATGCCCACGTCCCTTATATAAAATGGTGTAGAACAACGCAATAGGTGGCTCTCGACATCTGCGGATTCCCAACCTCAGATTGAAAATACCATTTTTGATGGGCAGTTGGTTGAATCTACGGATGCAAAATAGAGATACCGAGGGTCGACCATATAGATACTGAAAAAAATCTGCGTGTAAGTGGACATGCGCAGTTGAAACCCCCGTTGTTCGAGGGTCCACTGTACACAGAAACATGGTTTCAGATGTCTTCTTTAAACTGGTTGTCCAAATAGTCTACAATGAGCACAAAGTACTTCTCTGATTAGGAAAAACTCTAATAAATGTTCTTTTAAAAGAGAATAGTTGGAGGCTCGAATAGAACTTTCCCCAAAGAAGCTGAACATTTTATTACCACCCATCCTTCTCCCAAATGCCAGGGAAGGAACTTTCTTGCAGAACCCAGAGGAACTTTAGGGTCTCAGGGAGGCCCCATGTGTTGTCCCAGCGGGAAATTTGCAAAGTGAGCTTCCCAGAGCCCAAGGTTCTGCATAAGGGTAAGAGCTGCCAGGTGGCAAAGGGGAGAGCACCACTATTATCCCTTTTATACGCTGGACTGTTCCACAATCGAGGGAGAGAGAGGACTCAGTTACTGGAAGTAAGCAGAGTGCTGTGTTCTAACCCTTCACTGGACTGAGGCCCACAAGGGAACCGCTTGCTCAGGGCTACAGTCAAGGTCCTGTTTGAACAGACGCAAGGTCCTTGGAAAGACAAGACAAGTTACCCCTGACTCCTAGCCCCAAGAAGAAGCTTTTTTCATGAGGTTTTTGTAGACTTCTCTTAGCGAAGTCAACCAAGCCTCTCTTGGCAACTCCTTAACCCTTTCTACTTTCAGAGCCGCTCGTACATCCCCTTTTGATGCATGGGATATTACTTCTGTGGCTGTCTAAGGCAGAGAGATAAGAGCTTGAGGACTTCCAGGGGACAGAGAGGTCACATTGGTCAGTCCCTTCATTCCACAGACAGGGGGTGGGGGGCAGGGGAGAGCTGAGGTCCAGGGAAAGGAAGGAACTCCCTAATGTCACTCAGTGAATTTATGGAGCTGGAGCTGTTTCCGGCAAAGGGATGCCTTCATCATATCAGCACATCATCCTTTTCTGTACAAGAGGCACCTGAGGCCCTTAGGAGGGTGCAGGTTCCCCCAAGACACCCAGGGGCTGAGTTGGGACTAGTCCATCATTCTTCTACCCCCCAACTTCTAATCTGGGTGTATAATCTCCCCTCCCCGCTGCCCCAGTTTGAGCCGTGACCCAGCTCGATGTGGGTTTTCTGGTTGTCCGTGCGTAGCTCGTGGAGATATCTTTTCTGTGGTGATAAATAGCCATCTATTTTTTCCCGCCGCCCACAGGATCATCCGGACGAAAGTACAGCAGCCGCCCAACCAGCCAGTCCCGGCTTCCAGTCACAGCATTGGTAAGAACTTTAAAAAAATTTTGAGAATCAAATGGGCTCCAAATATTCTAAAGAACTTTTAATCATTCTTATGGACAGATAATTCTGCATAAAACACTTCGGCACGCGTACTAATGCGCCTTCTTTGTCATTCTCCCAGGGCTGAACCCGGTAAATGAATTTTATAAATACTGCTAAAAGGTTTTGAATTTTACTGATTATTATGATAAATAGCTTTCAGCATGAGACAGAAAATTGAAATCTAAGCCAAAAAAAAAAAATCCACTAATGGGGGTCTATAGAATGTCAGATAATTAAAGTAATAAATCAAGAAAGGGGTACTTATTCATAACATTTTCTGCATCATTAGTCAGTAAGTAGTTTTGAATGTGTTTTTTTCTTCTATCAACGAGCCCTTCTACAATTCTTTGTGCACTTGCAGTCTTGAGTGAAGATGTGGCAAAACTTCTCAAACTTTCTCTCTCGCGCTTTGATCTCACGTACTCTGTAAACTGCCATTGGAGTTTCTGACGCTCACGGTGAAGTCTGGCAGTGACCATGACTTGTAAGAATGGGAGTTATATTTCCTACTAGTTGGCCTTTGAACAACGAGGGGGTTAGGGGAGGTGTACTACCCCCTGCCCCCTCCCATAGTTGAAAATCTGAGTATGACTTTTGACTGCCCCCCAACTTCACTGTCCTTCACTATCTGCAGTGGATTGGTTCCAGGACCCCTGCAGATACCAAAATCTGCAATGCTCAAGCTCCTTCTATAAAATGGCACAGAATGATGCACACAGTAGGTCTTCTGCACCCACAGACTCCCAACTGCGGTGAGTTGGTTGAATCTGCAGATGCAACAACACAGTGTACAGTGGGCTGTCTGCATATTTATTTTAAAAAATCCACGTGTAAGTGGACCTGCGCAGTTCAAACCCATGCTGTTCAAGGGTCAACTGCACTCAGGAGTTCAGAAGTCTCCCTTGGCCTTCCCTTCTCTGCAAAGACATGCGTCTAATTAACGCAGATTGTTTCTCCACTTGGGATAAAGGAAACCCCTCTGGTTAGCTGGGGGAAGGTGATTCTACTGTAAGGAAGTGGGCAACCACTCAGCAAGCCTCTGACAGTTCTGGTTGCCGCAGTCCCTGTCAACTACACTTAATCATGCCGCGGACTCTGTACGGTTTCCACACCTTTGTCACTTCTTTAACTGGAAATTCGAACTCCCCGTGGTGATGGGGAGCTGGCAGAGGCGTGGCTTAGAGTTCCAGCTCGGTCATGAACTGACCCAGTAAACTGTGTAAGTGCCTTCACCTTTCGGAGTCTCAGCTTCCCCATTTGTGGACTGAGGTGCACAAACCAGGTGCTCTTTGAGGACCTGATCCTCCATGGTTGCCTCTTTGGATGAAGGTAAGACAGAATTCCTCCCTTCCATAAAATCATTCTTCATTTAGTAATCAATTCAAAAAGTGTTTGCTAACCCCTGCTATGCAGACCTTGGCATTGGAAACGGCTGTTTTAATGAGGAAGCAGGACAGAATCCCCCTTCTCAAGGGCTTCTCAGTCTAGTGGGGGAATGTAACAAAGAGACGTTTGCAGGACACCGAGATAAAGCTCGAGGAGAAAGTTCAGGGTGCTGTGGTAGCCAAAGGGAGGGACCCACCAGCTCCGCTGAGCTGGGGCCAAGAGAATTGAAAAAGGCTCCTGGGGAAATGTTTGTGGCTGAGACTTCACTTGTGTGGCTTTTCAACTATTTCAGGTCACTTAGCAATGAATACCAAACTAAGAGTAACTGATAATACTCTTTCAATTGTGTTAGAGGAGTAATTCCACAATACTTGCAGGTTAGCAG
Source organism: Micronycteris hirsuta (assembly GCA_004026765.1). Classification (NCBI taxonomy): domain Eukaryota; kingdom Metazoa; phylum Chordata; class Mammalia; order Chiroptera; family Phyllostomidae; genus Micronycteris; species Micronycteris hirsuta. Next base: position 6,519 of record PVJI01032455.1, read on the forward strand.
AATGTTCTGTTTTAAGTCCAAAATGTTTGTAGAAACCCTATCATATAGGTGTACAGCCCCTTAAAGTTTATAAACTTAATGAGGAGACTTAGAGAGACTAAATAACCAGCCCAAGGACACATTGCCACTAAGTGGTGGAGCAAGAATTGGAACCCGGGCCTTTGGAGTCTAGTGTCATCACCAAATGTCGGAACTAATCTCCTCGGCTCTGTTAGCAACATGGTGAGCCTCGGTCATATGCAGTTGTTGTTGTTTAAAGCACCAAATGACTTGTGGTCTTCCTTCTTCCTCTGTTCTTTGCACCTTAATACAGAAAAGGTTGTGAGATTTGCATAAATCTATTTTGAGTAGCTTATTCTGGTGAAAGAAAAGAGAAGTTAACGATTTCTACTTCTCTGTCTCCTAAGGAAGATCTAAAATCAAACTCCGAGAAGAAAGGCGCTGCTCCCTCTAGGTCTGCAGGCGCGAGAGCTGGATGTGCTCCAAGGAAAGCAACAAACAGCTTCTCACACAATCACCAGCGCTTCTAGTAATTTCCTACACGGTCCCGTCAGAGGCTGCTCCACCTGCCTCCAGCTAGTTATAGCCCAAGGAAATGTGTCTGAGATGGGTTTGTAGGTTTTAATGAACCAAGAAAGAATTCCCACAGCCCAGAAATGGAAATTCAGCTGTACAGCTTGAGAGGAACCCCATGACTGACTGGCTGGCCTCTCCCTTGGACTCTGGGGGCCAGGAGTTAACGCAAAACTTACACGAAGGCTCCCCTCCCCCATTCTTGTCCTTACGAACTCAGAGATCGGGCTTCAGTCACGACAGGTTGCTGACTTCTGCCCACATTTCTGGGCAGCGGAAATCTAGACTTTAAGTCAGTAGACCCACGGCTGAACCCGCTTATTGGCTAAATGACTTGGAGCAAATCACTTCACGTTTGTGAAGCCTCAGTTTCTTCGCTTGCTAAATAGAGATAAATAATAGCACTCGAGGTTGTTGCAAGCATCGAATGAAAAGCACTGTATTATGTGAAGCATATTATTGGTTTTTACTTTTAATTAGTAAAGAGCAGATTACTGTAGGGGTTAAGACTAATTTCTGGGTTCCAGTTCACCGCTCTGCCTCTTAGCTGTGTGACCTTGGGCAAGTCACATACTTTCTCTGAGCCTTGGTTCCTTTATCTTTTCAACGGGATAATAAATGAGCTAACTGATAAGATTGCTCTCAGAATTAAATGAGAAATTGCCTCAATGCCTGGCACAGAGTAAGTTCTCAGAAAAAGTTATTATTATATATATCAATATCATTATATATTATTCATAGTACTATATAGATATTACGTAATTAATATTGAAATCTAGGTGAACCGGAAGGAGAAAAGACAGCGAGGAGCTGTAAAAAGAAGGGAGAGTCTGCCCTGTGGAGCTTGCTGGCTCTGGGTGTGAGTGTGCAGGTGCCTGCGTCTGCATGGGTGGGTGAGGACGTCAGCAGGGAGGGCACCTGCTCAGTGAGAAAGTCTAGGTGGTTTTCAGCACTGGCTGGAGGTGGGCCTCAGCTGCTCTTTCTCTTCTCCGTCTCCCCGCTTCCTGTGTCCTTGGACAGGCTGGGATTTGAGCTGGTGCCCTTCTTACACTGTCCCTTGCTCCTCTCTGTACTGTCAGTCCTCCTCACTGCCCATCTCCCACCCCCCCTCGTCCCCTTCCCCAGCAGCAGAGAACCTGGGCAAATGGCCGGAGAGCCGCCCAGGCGTGGCTGCTGCCAAAGGACGAGTGTCCTCAGCACACACCCTCTTCCCTGTCCCCTCGTGCTGGGCAGTCACACCCGGCCCAGTGCAGGCTGAGTGTCTTTGTTTTGGCCCTCTGCTTCTGCTCCCTCTGTCCCGTTGCATCCCCACAGCCCCCCTGCCGGGCCCTGACCGCCCCTCTCCCTCTGCGCAGTGTCCACGGGCTCCGTGACGCAGGTGTCCTCAGTCAGCACGGACTCCGCTGGCTCTTCATACTCCATCAGCGGCATCCTGGGCATCGCCTCCCCCAGCGCTGACACCAACAAGCGTAAGAGAGATGAAGGTAAGAGACGTGGGCCCAGCCCTGTCTGGGATGGACCTGACGGGTCTGCTTCAGGGCGCTCACTCAGGGGTGGAAGCACAGATGCCTGCTGAGCACCCCGGTGTCCCCTCCGGAGGGGCTGGGTGTCGTGCAGTGAGGGGGCACACCTGGGGTGGAGGGGTCGGGGCTGGGTCAGGGCCTCCAAAGGGGGCGATGGTGGGGGCTGAGGAAGTTAATAGTCATCTCATCTCTGCCCTGGGGCCTGGAAGAAAGTGCAGGGCCCTCCTGGGGATTACGAAGATGACAGTCTTCTCTTGGTTTTCTCAGCCTCTCAGTGGTACCAGCTGGGGCTTCTAGAGCTGGCCGCCCCATCATGGACACTGGCCCACCTCAACCCGGCTCTCCTTTCCCCTGGATGGGCTGCCAGCGCCGCTAACATTAAGGGGTTTGAGAGGGAAGGCGACCCCCTGGGAGTCTGTAAAACCTTAGTCAGGAGAGGGGAAAACACAACAAACAAAAACAAAAACGAAAAACGGGCCTTGGTTGAGGGCCTGAGAGCAGCGTGACAGAAATCTTGATTCCATTATCCTGGGCCTCGGCACAGCTCCCATTCTCGGCCCCCTGTAAGGGATGTATGTTCTGGTGAGCACATGCCTGAGTACTTACGATCTGTAACTAGAAAACTGAGTCGGCCCAGCAATGCATTGGCCTGTGGTCTGTGCGTCCCAGGCATTAAAGATGCTGAGCCCGTGGCCTCTGTTTGGAGCTGTGGGGTGCATGGAGACGAATCACAGCTTTGGGAACCTGCCTCACCTCTTTGCCCTGCTCCTGCCGCTCAGGGCTGGTGTCAGAGGTCTTTAACTCAGTGGGCCACCGGGCTGTGCTACTGCAGGAAGCAGCGGGCTTGCCTCCTCTGGTGGCTGATGCGGCTGGTGGTGTCGTCTGTTCTCCTCTTGTCACCTGGACTGGAGGCAGATGTGCCAAGCTGTGGCTGGGCTGCGTTTGATCACAATGGAAGGGTCAGCTGGGTGCAGCTTCCTTGGAGGCTGAGGGAGCCAGGCAGAGGTCTTCGGAGGAAGAAAAAAATCTAGTGTGATGTGTACTGCCAAGCAGACAGGTCCTGATGGGGGACGGTCTTGCTGTGTTTGTGGAGGGCTGTGCTGACTTTGAGTCTCTGGTCAGTGGTCACTGTTTAACCTCTTAGCTGCTTTTAGAGGTGTTGAGTGGTCAGCACGTGGGTGTCCTTAGTCTGGACTGCTCTGTGCTGGTCAGATCATGCTTGAGGACTGTGGCCCATTTGGGGTATTGACCTTTAATGCAGACAGTGACAAATTAGGGTGTGTCCAGATGGACGTAGCCTGGATGAAGGGGGATTTGGAGAATACCTCAAAGTCCTAGGGATGTTTGGCACAAAGAAGAGGAGAATGAGCAGAACTGGATTGTTTTCTTTAAATATTTGGAGGGCTGGCATGGAGGGCAAGAGCTATGAGACTGCTGTGTGGCCTCCAAGGCCAGTGTGTGGCAGACTCAGAGGACATTTCAGTTCAATATAAAAAAGAACTTTGTAAATATGAGAATGGTCTAGGGCAGGTCGAGATAGGTAGTGAGTTCCCTGTCACTAGAGTTATGTAAGTTGAGCCTAGGTGGCCTCTGACTGGGCTGCTGTACAATGGTATTAGGAATCAGGTGCAGGATTGGATGATCTTTGAGATCCTCCCAATTGAGAAATTTATGATTGAGCCCTGATCTCCAGAAAGGCTTGAGAGGTGTTCTAGTCTGTGTTCTGGGGGCTAAAGAGAGTGATTTGATGGTGTCAGAAGCTTACAGGATTGGGGAAAATGGGAAACGCAAGCAGCAACCCGAGCACCTCCCTCTCTGCCCTGCGTCGAGAGGCGGGGCAGAAGTGCCTGTGCTCCTGCCAACAAGCCGCCTGGAGGGAGCACTGCCTAGAGTTCCCAGCGGAAGGGCTTGGTCAGAGTGTGGTGAGAAAGTAAGAACCAGCCACTGGGGAAACACAGGGGAATTTCCAGGTGCCCTGGAAGGCCGGCCCTTTGGGACAGCAGACTATGGCACCGTTTTTCTCAGGAGACCTCAGCAGCCTGGGGGAAGGGCGATGGGGCAAAAGAGACCTCAGGGAGCAAGAGGAAGACGACTGAGGGGTCTCCCCCGCGTTTCTCAGAGGAGGGGACCGGGGCTGGGCAAAGTGGGGTCACTTGTTCACCTCTTGTTCAAAGGCATCTGTGATTGGACTTGGGCTCTGCCCTGTGGTCACTTCCTGATGCCACCCTTCTGCCCAGGCTTCAGGGCAGGGCGGGGTGATAACAGGCTCCACTCACAGAGGGCCTGCCCTTCAGAGCTTGCAGGCTGGCACGGTTGATTGGCAAGGCCAAGGCCCTTCGGTGGGCAGAGTGTGCGGTGAGATGTGGTGAGAGGGTGACTCCAGCGGGGAGAGCAAAGCAGGAGGAGCTGGTTTTGATCAAAAGGATCTGAGAATGCCCCTCAGAGGAAGTGGCCCTTTATTGAGAGAAAAAATATTTTCCGCCGCTCCTGTTGTTAAATTAGAAATTTAATGACTCAATTGCACTAGCCACATTTTAAGTGCTCAATAGCCACATGTGAATACAAGTGTGTGGCACATAGTAGGTGCTCAATAAATGCTCCTTGGTGCCATGCATCAGTCACATGTCTGTAGAGGCTTCACAATTAGTGAGGAGGGTATGTGTATGGAGTCTCAACTGGGAGTACTTCTGTTTGATATTTTGGGCTTCCACAGAAAACTCTGAGTAAGGAATTCTGTAGTGAAAACACATAAATGTAGAACACTGTTAGGCCACTGGATTGCCGTGTGCTCTTTCAACCTAGAGATTCTAGGGTTCCCCCCAGGACATTTGCCTCCGAGACAAGCCTTGGGGATATGGCCACCGTGTCCCAATCTCAGATGGTGGGGGTAACAGATAAGGTCCCTGGGAACTTTATCTGTTGCCCAAGGGCAGCTGGGGCAACTTAAAGGAGGCCACAGGGAGGCAGAGTATGGCTCAGTGCAAGGAACAGCTTTTAGGCAACGGCCAGCCTGCACCAAGGATGGAAGCGTTATCTTGTAAAGGCTGTGAGCTCCTCATCTTCAGAGATGTGATCGGGGCTGGGCAAAGGGGAGCAGAAGAACCGAAGAAGGCATTCTGGTTTGGACTCCGTGACTTCTGAGGGCTGCTACCCTCTGGGTAGCCCATGGTTCGATAACCACTCTGTGTCTGGAAGCGGTTCTGCCTGCTTGTTTTTCCCTCCTGCCACCTGATCTGAGTCTGCCGTTCACACAGACTTGCCTGGGCAGGGGCCGTGTCACACAGGGGTGTTTCCATCCCAGCCCGGCCCCATGGCAGAGAGCCAGAGCGCCAGAGCGCAGAGCTACCCAGGAGGCTTGTGGATGGCACCGAGAGCCAGGTTAGGGTGCTGCCCAGGTGTGGCTTGTGGTCTCTTGTCTCTTGGTTGAACTGACCGGAGAGCTTTCATGGAGAAGGCGGTGGGATTGGCCTCAGGAATCCAGCTGGGCTAGGGGGACAGAGCCTGAAGCGGTGCTTCCCTCCCCGGAAGGCCCAGAGGAGGTGGTGGCGGGGCTGGACTTGGCAGAGCAGGCAGGGCTGTGAATAGCAGCCATGGGTGAAAGGGCAGCCCCAGACCCTCTGTTCCTTCCTGGGCCTTTGATCTCTGGTGGGGCCTCCTTCCGCCCCCATTCAGGTCCCCTCGACCTCCCCCTCCCCTCATCTCCCCAGAGTTTGAAAGGCCCTGAACACACCAAGGTCAGCGGAGTGCGAATCCCTTTCACTAGCTCAGAAAGCTGCCCAATCCAGCACCAGTGTGGACTCTGGGGACAAGAAGCTTCTTTTCAGGCAGTGGAGGGCACGCTGCAGCTGGGACTTC
>PVJI01032456.1:0-12177 GCA_004026765.1 Micronycteris hirsuta
TTTGGGGACTTGGAGTCCACCCCTCACAGGATTCTGCACACGCCACCCTCACCCCCACCGTCGGTCACGGAGTCTCACATTCTCACAGAGTGAGACGGACTGAGACTGGTCCTGAGCACTGAGTGCCTGTGAGCACAGCCTGGTCAGGACCCAGGGTCCCTGTAGGTGACCGCTGGACCTGAGGTCACAGGGTGGGGCCCAGTCCAGATTGGCTGGTCCTTCTAAGAAGAGATCAGGACACGGACACTCAGAGGGACGGCAGTGTGAGGACACAGGAAGGGGACGGCCATCTGCACGCCCAGGAGAGAGGCCTCAGGAGGAACCAGCCCTGTGGCACATGGCCTCGGACTCCAGCCCCCAGGAAAGGACAGTGAAGGTCTGTCATTGAGGCCCTGGCTGTGGTGTTTCCAGCAACTCCCATAGGGGGCGCTACACTGAGCTCATGGAGAGGACAGGGCTCCTGGGATGGGCCCACGTGATGAGTGTGCACGTCCCCGAGGGCCTGATGTGACGACGGTCCTTTATGGGCCCTTCATTCACGCGGCCTCTCTGAGAGCAGAGTCTCCCAGCTCTGGCCCCCCCCTCAGCCCCGCTCTACCCTCACGAATGTGGGGGTTCAGGCCAAAGCCCACAGACCAGGGAGGGCAGAGAGCCGGTGAGAAGGGTTCCTGTTTCTAGACTTTATTTCAGAAATGGGCTCCAAGGAGCAGACTCACCAGGGGAACATCTGTCAGACAGAGAGACTCAACATTCCAACATGTAAAGATGTCACGTGGCAAACGTCCCTCCCCTCCACCAGCCCCTCTGGACGCCCCACGTGGACACACAGCCATGTCCGACATGTCAGAGGAGAGGGAGTGACCCGGTGACACCACATCATTCAACGTCCAGGAAGGCCAGTTTGCATTGTTCCCAAAGACCATGCACAGCCTGGCCCCACCCACGCCCTCCGCCCCGTGTGCAGTCCCCGCATTTCCACAGTGACGCAGGAAACGCATCCGTGACTCCCAGCAGAAGGACTCAGTGGGGGGCTGGTGTCCGACCCCAGCGTTCAGCACTTGCTCATTGGACGGCTGTTCCTCTCCCTCCCCTGTCACCTCACATGTCACCTCTAACAGAGGGACGAGGACTCCCGTCAGAGTCTTTATTCCCAGTGCGGAGCCTCAGCCCCAGGGGGGCTGTTACGGGCGGGCCTGGGGGTGGTTGTAGCAAAGCAGCAGGCAAGCATCTGGGTGCAGCATCCACATGCTTTCCACCCATTGACAGGGGACCCTATGACCTTGTCATGCGTTAGGTGGCCCTCATTGTATAGAGAAGACAGCACCCAAGGATGGAGGGAGCAGAGAGCAAGGCCACCCAGATGGCACGGGCTCACCAGGGACCAGGAGCCGCAGCATCGGGACCCAAGGGAGTGAAAGGCGGTTCCTGTGCTGGGAGGGGGAGGGGCAGAGCCCTGCTGAGTAGAGTCGGGTTACCTCGCAGGCCCTGACTGGTCCCTCGTCCTTCCTCACACTGAACTGTTGATGCCCCGCTGGAACTGTCCCTTCTCAGACCTGACTTGTCCCCCAGAGTCTTCTGAAAAACCTCCCGAAAGTTTTCCCCTCGCCTGTGCCCCCCGATCCTCCCTACGAAGTAGTAGACGAGGGGGTTGGCGCTGCTGTTCACGCAGGAGAGCAGCAGCAGAAGTGCAGGCAAATAGTACGGCCAAGTATAACGCAAGATCACATAAATGTCAAAGGGGAAGGCGCACAGGACAAAAAGGACCGTCAGCACCACGGTGACGTACAGCTTGAGGGGAGGACGGCGCTGGCTGCTGCACCTGACCTTGAACAGCACAGTCAGAGTGCACATCACCGTGACAGAAAAAAGAACACAGGAAAACACAGACCATAAAAACTCGTGCACATTACAAGAACTCCTGTTAAAGTACTTGCGTACCCGACAGATAAGGAAACGACGTACGTTCACCGAGATGGAGAGGACCCAGATGAGAGTGCACACCATGGCGGGCGCATGCCGGGGCGCGTGCAGTCGGCACCAGATGGGGAACAGGACGGACAGGCAGCGCCAGATGCTGATGGCGGTCAGCAGACACAGCCCCACCGTGTGGGAAATGTATGTGATTGCAAACATGTACCTCACATTAATCCACATGTCGTGAAAGGTAACTAATATTATTTGTACGAACCACACGGACTGACAGCAAAGGTAGAGAAAGTCAGCCATCGACAGATGGAAGATAAAGACGGTGAAGTCCCCCCACTTAACCAAGAACCCGAGGAGGCCAAGAACGAGGCCGTTGCCCATCAGCCCCACAAGGCAGATGAGCAGGCCAGGAGGAGACATGACCTTCAGAGCCCAGAATGTCTCCAGAAAGGAAGTGCCATTGTAGTCATGGTCGTCATACATGGAAGAGTTGTTCATGGTGCCGACGGCTGCATCCGAGGACGTGAGCAGAGCGAGCACCTTCTGTGAAGGAAAGATTCACACACGCAGGACCCGTGAGAAGACGGGAGCGTGACCCCAGGTTCCTGCCTCCCTCCCTTCATGCCCTGTGTTCTTTCTAAAATTAAGTTGTGGGAACCTTTACGTGACAGGCCCGTGGTGCCAAACGATGTCCCAGAGCAGAGGAGCCGGCACACCCCACGGTCACGACCACGGTTTCTCGGGACGCAGACGATGGGACAGGAGGACATGGGAACAAACAAGGGGGCAGGGAAGGTGGCCGTGGCGGGCCCAGGAATCTTAAACGACCCCTGATCACGCCCTCCTGGGTGGCCTCCACATCCTGTGGCAGGGACAGGGGTCCTATTGGGGGGGTCACACAGCTGTGAGAGGTTGACTTGGAAACAGGAAGACCAGGGGCTGCGTCTCTGGTGACGTGATCAAGAAGAAAGGAAGTGATGCCCGAGGAGCGGGTTTAGTGCAATGAGGCAACAACAGTGACGTCCCCCTCTGGCCTGAGCACAGGGCCACCCCCCCAGACCCTCCCTGGGGCCAGGACCAGGGTCGTGCCGCACACACTCTCAGGTGGACTCGGGACCATCGGGGACGTGGGATGGACACACTGGGTGGGGAGACCGTCCTCACTCTCAGTGACAAGTAAGTGGACACAGGGGAAGTGTCCCCTGCACTGGAAAGGTGATGGGTCGGCATGTGGCCCCCAGGTGGCCCCTGGGAGAGATGGAGGGGCCCCGAGGGCGGGTGACATGGGATGTGAGCCTAGGAGGGACTCTGGTAGCAGCCGCTCCTGCACAAGTCCGCTCACTGACGGAGCAGAGCAACGCAGCATCTGGATTTATCAGTAAAATGACCTTTCCCTGTGGGTGCGTGATGACTCTCAGTGACAGACAGACATGAGGGGGTGTGAGGCACAAGGCTCACCTCGGGGGGCGGCCGCTCTGCAGCTCCAACAGAGAGGGAGATGGCCCTGGGACCTCTGGAACCTTCTTTAGGAGGGCGTCACAGTGCAAGTCCCTGGGGAAGAGCCAAGGGCCATGACCCAGCTGACCCTGCAGGAACCTGGGACGGACGTGCATACAGAGGGTCACCCTGTGGTCACGACCTCTTGGGAATTAAGTCTAAAGTATGTTTCTTAACCTTTTAAACCATGATGATGATGATGATGATGATGATGATGGTGGTGGAGGTGGTGGTGCCCCACCCAGAAGCCTTTCTAGACTCTCTTTCCAACTGAAGTCACTGGACATGTGATTACCACACATGTGCTCTGTGTGTGTTTCCATGTTACATGTATTTTGTGTTCCAGGTAGAGAAGAGTCAGTTTTTGCCCCCTCCTACAAAACCAATTTTTGTCCCTTTGGGGGTGATACCACCCACTGAGAATGTGCATCAGAAATACACAGTTTCATTTTCTACATTCTCCAGTGACAATATTTCAATGTCCCGAAGCCGCATGTCTGTAAGGACAAGAAAAGTTGGCGTGCACAGGGTGACGGTCACAGAGCCAGGCGTGTGGAAGGCACTGTCCCCCAGCGGGGCTTGTTCCGAGGGGCAGCATCGGAGCCCAGCCGTGAGGACGTTGGGCCCTGGCCAGTGAGGCTCAACTGTTGGGGTGTCGTCCCGAACCCAACAAGTTGCACGTGGGATCCCCAGTCGGGGCACCTACCCGGGCTGTGGGTTGGATCCTGGTCTGGGCGTGTGATTCCTGGTCCCGGGTCCGGGCGTGTGCGGGAGGCAGCCAGTCGGTGTCTCTCACATCGATGTTTCTCTCTGTCCCTTACTCTCTCTCTTCCTGTCTTTCTATAAAGGAATTTTATAAATATCCTTGGGAGACGATAAATATTTTTTTAAATTAAGCAGACCTAGGGGGCCATGCTGAGATTACTCAGTTACCCTCCCAGGGGTCACGGACAGGAGCCCCCAGGTCTTCACTCTGAAACCACCGAGACCAGGTCTCTGTTCCAGGATCGCCCGCAGCACTCACTCCTCAGCCGTCACCTCGGGGACTGGACAGCCCCTGCCCCACAGGGTGAATTTCCAGGGTCTCAGCAATGGGTCCTCAGCAGGTAAGACTCAGGCAAGGGAGCACCTAGGGAGCGAGGGTCCCCTGGACGGGAAGCGGGGACATGCGGGACAGGCAGGGGACAGAGGAGCACAGACAGGGTCATGCCGACTCCTCACCTTTTACCTTCTCACCTGCTGGGAATCCTGTGCCACCTGGTGGTCCCGGCAGCAATCCTGGGACAAGGGTGCAGGCCCTGCCAGGTGTGGCCGTCACCCCGGCTGGTGGGGACGGAATCCTGACAACAGCCCGAGTGAGGCTGAGGAGGGACCCGGGAGCCGCAGGGTGCGGCCCCCTTTTATACAGGCTGCCCCTCGGCTGAGACACCTAATGGCGCTGAGTGCGGAAGGAGGCTGCTCCCAGGGGGCCACGTGGGGAGAACCACGTGGTCTCTGCCCTGGAGCCCACACGGGAGCGCAGGGCAGATGCACTTGGACTCAGAGAGCCTGCTTCTGTGTGACGGGGTGGCTCCGGGCTGTGAATATTGCATGAGCCCCATTAGACCGTGTCCCCGCCCTCGGGAAAGGCCCTCTTTGCTGGGGTTTTCGCTGGCCCTGGGCGCGAGGTTACTTCATGTCATCAGAGTCAGCAGCTAACAGTCAACCTGTTCCAGGACTTCCTGTTCGAGGGGACGGGTATGACCACGGACTGTCCACGGCGGAAGGAAGAGAGCAGATGCCACAGGATTGGCTCACAGGGCGGGTCCTAGCCTCACTACCACAGAACGTCAGACCCTGGGGGGTTGTCCATGAATGACGTGAAATGGTGATAATGTCTTAGAGAGGTTACTTCTGACCTGACCTTGGAAAGACCCAAGGGACAAGAGGACCTGGATTACTCCTTATCAGGACACCTGGCTCAAAGCTGAAATACTTAGAGGTGGTCCTGATTTAAGGGAGAGACTTCATCTTGGGGACAGTGACCTCCGCATACCAATCCTGTCCAAGAAGACCTCCCAGGGATGAGCAAAGGTCTTCCTGCCTCCCACCGCCAAACGGTCTTACCCAGGGATGTGTGCGCCTGGGATTGAACCCTCACGCCATGTGCTGGGGGGTCCCTGTGATGGACAGGACAGGAATGGGGTCCCGGTTTCAACTTCTAGCCTGATGAGTTCATTGGAGTCACATGTGAGCATCATAGGGAGGGTTCGCTGGCATTCTGTCCCAGGAAAAGGGCTCAGGCCACATCCTGAGAATCAATGCTCAGGCGGTGACCCCACGTGGACATGAGGGCTGAGGGTAGGGGCGCCCACCCCGCCCCCAGCTCCCTGGTGTGGAATGCAGCAGGCTGTGGGAGTTGCCACCTGAAGAAGGGTCCCCACTATCAGGGCTCAGCTCCTCCCCTACCTGAGGCTGATCCAGGGTTCCAGCATGTTCCCCTGTGATGCTGCGGGCCACCCTGAGGGGGCGCCAGAGAGGCCACAGTCCTGAGGCCCTGACTCAGCCCTGGTGACGTCAGCAGGTCCAACAGCAGGTGCTGGTCTGTCCCTTGTTCCCTGCATCTCAGTGCTGTTCTAACCCGTGTGCATGTGAAGCCAGGTGAGTTCAACACGCCTGTGAGGCAGGGCCTCCCATCACCCACTGGAGCCCAAACCAAGAGGCCCTGGGCCACCCAGTCTGAGGGTCCCAGCTGTCCTGGCATCTGTACCACCACCAGGACATCACACCTGGGTTATGAATCATGCTGGCATTTACCAGTGCGCCTCTTTCCTAGCTCTCTTTTGTCAGACACACATGACTCTAGAGCTCTTGTGACAGGTACTGCACGTGGGACAGCGCCCAGTGACCCGAGTCCCCTCTCTGGGTTGGAGGGAACAAGGAGAAAGGAAACGAGGCACTGGGGACCGTGGTTGGAAACAGCAGGTGCCTGTGACTTCCTCTGTGGCCCCCTCACCTGCACGTAAGTGGTGAGCGCTCTGCCGTGGCCCCGGGCATCTGGAGCCCCAAGGCCAAGAGCGCCCGCATGTTCACACGGCTGCCCCTGTGGAGTCTTCATTGCTTTACTCAGAGTAACAGCCAGGAGCACGGACTTGCCTTTGCACTTGGCCCTTGGCCTGTGTTGCCTCACCTGAGCTCTCTGACCACACTGTGGCTTTGTGGTTTCCTGAGGCGGCCGTGACCAAAAGCCACAGAGTGGCCGCTTAAACAGCAGAATTGATTCTCTCCCGTCAGGAGCCCAGGGGTCGGAAATCCAGGTGGTGTGAGGGCCGCCCTCCCTCTGGAGGCTCTGGGGAGGACCCCCCTGACTCTTCCAGCTTCTGGGGGCTCGAGGCGTTTCTCAGTCTGTGTGACATCATCCAGTCTGTGCCCCAGTCCTGCTCCGGGTGTCTCCGTGTCTCTCATCCTCTTGTATGGACACCAGCCTCTGATGGGGGGCTCCCCCTGCCCAGTGTGACCTCACATAAGTAATTGCACCGACTTCACATGAGGTCAGAGTCACAGAGAAAGGGGGTGAGGATGTGACCCCATGTTCCTGAGGGATACAATTCCACCCACCGCAAGGGTCTCCCAATTCCTGCTCTACAGGAAGGTAAACTGAGGCACGCAAATGTGAATCCTGTTGTCTGAGGTCTCACCATCCCTGGACCCGCACCACTGTGTCACAGCGCCCTCACCGGGTGACAGGGCGTGGGTGGGGGCGTGGTGACCCCCAGGGGCAGCGCAAGGGGACGGGGAGAGAGTGGAATCATCTGCATCTTGACTATTGCGGCCAGTTTGTGATATTTTGTCAGAACCCACACAACTGTAACCCAAAGGGGTGCATCCCCTCGGGTTCCATCCACTCGATGTTTCCCACAGACACATCCGAGGTGACGCAGCTACAGTGAGAACGATCGGGCCCATGGTGGCGGGATAGGGACCGGTTGGGAGTGGGGTGGGTGGCCTCTGCTCCTGACGCACTGGATGTTGGGGGACATCCAGGAAGGAGCCTCTGCGCATGGGGGTCCTGGGCCGTCCACCCGGGCGGGTGATGACAATGGAGCTGAACTCTGGGTGGACAATGGCAGCCACTGTGGGGCACTTCCCTCGGACCCTGGAGATTTTGGAGGGAAATGAAAACCACGTGAGGCCTAGGGAGATGGGGGCCCCATCCATGGATCCCAACCAGATGTTACACTGGGCAGCAAACAGAGGTGGAGATGCGCTGTCAGGCATCAGCAGGTGGGCATCTCTCCCCAGCCTGGGCTCTGCCTCCCCCACCCAGTGAGCAGGGGATGTCTGAGGTCACACCTCCCGCGTCCCCTCTGCTGCCACTGTTCACGCCGCACACTGCTGCACCCTGCTGCACCCCAACTCAGCCCCTGCAGAAGCCAAGGCAGCAAGCCAAGAATGTTCTAGAAGGCCCTGGGGATTCTCTGAGCCTCTTCCATGATAGTCAGACACCTCTCCCTGCCAAATAAGAAAGAAAAGGAAAGAAGAGAAAAGGAGAAGAAATGAAAAGAGTAGAAAAGAGGACAACAACCTCACAACTACCAACAACCAAACTTAAAAAGAAAATACTAAGCAAACAACCAGCACAGGAACCACAGAAATGGAGATCACATGGAGGTTATCAGCGGGGAGGGGAAGGAGGAGAATGGGGGAAAAGGTACAGGGAATAAGGAGCATAACTTGTAGGTACAAAATAGGGGGAATCAGCAGGGTGGGACAAACAGTGTGAGCCGGGTGGGTGGGGCCTCAGATGTGGCACCTGCCTGCTGGCTGTATCAGGGGAGGGCTCAGCAAAGGAACAAAGGCCTCTGCCAGCTCTTCTGTCTGGGAGAAAGCTGTCCCCAGCTCTGCCCTGATGCCAGACACTTCAGTTCCTCCCCCTGTGTCCCTGGTGCCTTTGACTCTGCAGCCTCAACTCTGGAGCCAGGAGGGTGTGAGGGTGTGAGTCCAAATAAGTCTGTGCATGGGCCCTTTAAGAGGAACTGCCTGGGAATCCAAGGTCTCTGTCTTCCACAGTCTCAGCCCCCCTGTTTTCACAGCCAGACGCCATGGAGATTCTCCCTCCCAGCTTTGCAGTGCTGGGTGGGGGGGCCTGGTTGGAGCTGGGACCCGTCACTCCTAGTTACCTGCCCCAGTTTTTATCCTCCACACTCGGGAGTGGGACCAGCCCATTCAGTGTCCCCGCCCCTCCTACCGTTCTTGTTGTGGTTTCTTCTTTAATTCTGTAATTGTGGGACTTCCCTTCAGCTCAATGGCTGTTTCTGAGTGACGGGTGAGCTACGGTTCAGTTGTAGCATCGATGAGGTTGTGCGAGGAGGGGGGCCGTGTTCGCCTGCGGTGCCATCTTGTCCTCAGGATGTCCTTCTTCTGTGTGCTTCAGGTTTACTTGGCTCTTTCCCGGTGTCGGGGGTGGGAGGTCAGGTTATGGATTTGAGGTCTTTTCTTCGTCGATACAGGTGTTTACAGTTGTAATTTCTGTCTTTAACTGGTTTCCCTGCAAACCTCCAGTTATGTTTCCTGGATGTGGTTCCCACCGTGTGAGCTTACTGGACGGCCATGTGGGTGCCCTGCAGGGCCAGTGGAGCCCGGGCTCCCTCGACAAGCTGCTGTGGCCAAAGGAGCAAAGGTGGGCCTCATGGTCAGACACGCCAGGACTCCATAAGGGCTCCCCCTGCATCGTAGGATGACACGTTCTTGTATTTCCACCGGTCAAGGGAGGACAGGCCGTTAGAGCAGGTGTGACAGCGCAGGGCTGCAGGTGCGCAGCTGGACAAGGACAACTGAGAGGAGAAGAGGTTCTCCCCCTCCCCCGCATTCTCCGTCCTGGGGGAGTGACCACGAGGCCTGAGGCATGGCCAGCCCCTCCTCCCCACTCACGGTCAAGGCCCCTGTTCTCACCGGCCCCATTACTGGTCCCAGTGGAACAGCCGCTCCCTCACTTCTCTCCGGCCAGAGGTAGGTGGACATGAGCTCACTGCAGGGAGGGGCAGGACCATTCCAGGCCGGGGGACATTTACTGGAAATGTTTGTGCACACAGTGCCTCCTGGGACCCCCTGGGGCTGAGATGTCCCTCCACCCCCTTTCTGAGAGACGTGGTCTGCCAGGGTCCTAGCCTCGACGGGTCTCCAGGTCCCCGAAGGAGGAATGGTAAGACAAAATGAATATGGCTCCAGACACTCTCTGAGGGGTGTAGGAGGACAGCCAGACCTCTGGGCTCTGACTGACACTCTAAAAGAATTTTTATTTTTATAAGAAGGGTTTTTACAATCAGTGTGAGAAACAGATGCATGTTACAAATCATTAAGGCAGAAAAAAGCTGACACATGAGCAATTTAGAAAAAATACAGAACACTTCAGATTTCTCTTAGGCTGAACAAACGATTGCTTTCAAGTTGAATAGTCTGAGTTAGATAGTTTTTAATCAAGGACATTCTCTATATATCTTGGAGGAAGGCTTTTCTGTTTTTGCTCTCATGAATTTAGCTCAATATATTTAACTAAAAACTCCTATTTTCTCTATTGGTCTGGCCTTGATAATAAGCATTCTTGTCCAGGGTAGTGGAGAGATAGTGACCCTAATGAACCTTGAGCCTACAAGTGTCCATTGTTCTGGAGGCGTTGCTAGGGGCAACGGCCGTCTTCAGCATTTTGGCAGCTTTCCTGCTTAACACTTAATCCTCTCCTTAACCCTTCCATGTGGGGAAAAATGGCCAGTATAGGTTAGGAGCTTTTGAGGTCAGTTAGTCATACTACGCAAAATCATGAGAAATTGTGCCAATCTTCAGTAGCAAAGTGCCAATATCTAATAATCCTGCCACCAATTATTCAACAAAAGCAAGCATGTAAATGGAGATACATAGGAGGACTGCCAACATCGCTTATGCTTGGCAGATGCGTCCTCTCCATCCTGACGGTATCATGGATCAGGTATAGGCCGGCTCCCAACAGTAGTCCTCCATGGGGGCTGGACACGGCCCTGGGGTTCAGGGTCAGGTTGGCTGTTGGGTGTCCAGTTCCTTTGGGTGTCCTCCAAAGGGGACTCGATGACGTGAGATATGTTTTCCCTGCTGACTGTTCTGTCACAAGCAGGCACTTCGGGGACTTGGAGTCCACCCCTCACAGGTTTCTGCACACACCACCCTCACCCCCACCGTCGGTCACGGAGTCCAACGTTCTCACTGAGTGAGACAGACTGAGACTGGTCCCGAGTGTTCAGTGCCTGTGAGCACAGCCTGGTCAGGACCCAGGGTCTCTGCAGGTGACCGCTGGACATGAGGTCACCAGGGGGGACCCAGTCCAGCATGGCTGGTCCTTCTAAGAAGAGATCAGGACACGGACACTCAGAGGGATGGCTGTGTGAGGACGCAGGGAGGGGACGGCCATCTGCTTGCTCAAGAGAGAGGCCTCAGGAGGAACCTGCCTTGTGACATGTGACCTCAGACTCCAGCCCCCAGGACAGGGACAGTGAGGGTCTGTCATTGAGGCCCTGGTTGTGGTGTTTCCAGCGACTCCCACAGGGGGCGCTACACTGAGCTCATGGAGAGGACACGACTCCTGGGATGGGCCCACATGACGAGTGTGCACGTCCCCGAGGGCCTGATGTGACCGACGGTCCTTCATGGGCCCTTCATTCACGTGGCCTCCCTGAGAGCAAGGTCTCCCGGCTCTGGAACCCCCCTCAACCCCGCCACACGCTCATGAATGTGGGGGTTCAGGCCAAAGCCCACGGACCAGGGAGGGCAGAGAGCCGGTGAGAAGGGTTCCTGTTTCTAGACTTTATTTCAGAAATGGGCTCCAAGGAGCAGATTCACCAGGGGAACATCAGTCAGTCAGACAGTGAGACTCGACAGTCAGCATTTACAGATGTCACGTGGCAAACGTCCCTCCCCTCCACCAGCCCCTCTGGACGCCCCACATAGACACACAGCCGTGTCTGATGTGTCAGAGGAGAGGGAGTGACCCGGTGACACCACATCATTCAACGTCCAGGAAGGCCAGTTTGCGTTGTTCCCAAAGACCATGCACAGCCTGGCCCCGCCCACGCCCTCCGCCCCGTGTGCAGTCCCTGCATTTCCACAGTGACGCAGGGAATGCGTCCGTGACTCCCAGCAGAAGGACTGAGTGGGGGGAGCTGGTGTCCGACCCCAGCGTTCAGCACTGGCTCATTGGACGGCTGCTCCTCTCCCTCCCCCGTCACCTCACATGTCACCCCTAACAGAGGGACGAGGACTCCCATCAGAGTCTTTATTCCCAGTGCAGAGCCTCAGCACCAGGGGGGCTGTTATGGGCGGGCCTGGGGGTGGTTGTAGCAAAGCAGCAGGCAAGCATCTGGGTGCAGAATCCACATGCTTTCCACCCATTGACAGGGGACCCTATGACCTTGTCATGCGTTAGGTGGCCCTCATTGTATAGAGAAGACAGCACCCAAGGATGGAGGGAGCAGAGAGCAAGGCTACCCAGATGGCACGGGCTCACCCGGGACCAGGAGCCGCAGCATCAGGACCCAGGGGAGGGAAAGGTTGTTCCCGTGCTGGGAGGGGGAGGGGCAGAGCCCTGCTGAGTAGAGTCGGGTCACCTCACAGGCCCTGACTGGTCCCTCCTCCTTCCTCACACTGAACTATTGACCACCCCGCTGGAACTGTCCCTTCTCAGACCTGACTCATCCCCCAGAGTCTTCTGAAACACCTCCCGGAAGTTTTCCCCACGCCTGCGCCCTCCGA
>PVJI01032457.1:0-12183 GCA_004026765.1 Micronycteris hirsuta
GAACCGGGACTCTTTGGTTCCCAGCCCGCACTCAATCCACTGAGCTACACCAGCCAGGGCATTGAAGAGGCTTTTTACTCCATTTTATGCTTCTGCCCCCTTTGTCAAATATTAATTGACCATAGAGACTTAGGTTTATTTCTGGGCTCTCTATTCTGTTCCATTGGTCTATGTGTCTGTCCTTATGCCAATATCAGGCTGTTTTGATTACAGTAGCCTTGTAGTACAGTTTGATACCAGATATTGTGATCCCTTCTACTTTGTTCTTCTTTCTCAAAATTGCTGCAGCTATTCAGGGTCATATATGGTTCCATATAAATTTTTGAAGTGTTTGTTCTATATCTGTGAAATATGTCATTGGTACTTTAATAGGGATAGCATTGAATCTATAAATTGCTTTGGGTAGTACGGACATTTTGACGATGTTAATTCTTCCGATCCATGAGCATGGTACATGCTTTCATTTGTTTGTGTCTTCCTCAATTTCTTTCTTCAGTGTTGTATAGTTTTCTGAGTACACGTCTTCTACCTCCTTGATTAGGTTTATTCATGGGTACTTTATTTTTCTTGTTGCGATATCAAGTGGATTTTTTTCCTGATTTCTGGTTCTGATATTTCATTGCTGGTGTAAAAAAATGCCTTTGATTTCTGAATATTAACTTTGTATCCCGCTACTTTGCCAAATTCATTTATTAGGTCAAGTAGTTTTTTGAGAGTCTGTAGGATTATCTATGTATACTATCATGTCATCTGCAGAAAATGACAGTTTGCTTCCTCCTTTCCAATTTTGGGGCCTTTTATTTCTTTTTCTTGTCTGATTGCTATGGCTAAGACTTCCAATACTATGTTGAATAGGAATGGTGAAAGCAGGCATCTTTGTCTTGTTCCTGATCTTAGTAGGAAAGCTTTTAGTTTTTGCCCATTGAGTATGATGTTAGCTGTACATCTCTCATATATGGCCTTTATTATGTTGAGGAATTGTCCCTCTATTCCCACTTTGCTGAGTGCTTTTATCATAAATGGGCACTGTACCTTATCAAATGCTTTTCCTGCATCTATTGATATGATCATGCAGGTTTTGTCTTTCCTTTTGCTTATGTGACGTATTACATTTATTGATTTGTGAATATTATACCATCCTTGCGTCCCTGGGATGAATCCCACTTGATCATGGTGTATGATCTTTTTAATGTATTGCTGGATGTGATTTGCCAATATTTTGTTGAGGATTTTAGTGTCTATGTTGATCAGTGATATTGGCCTGTAGTTCTCTTTCTTTGTTGGGTCTTT
The DNA here is from genome assembly GCA_004026765.1 of Micronycteris hirsuta. Lineage (NCBI taxonomy): Eukaryota > Metazoa > Chordata > Mammalia > Chiroptera > Phyllostomidae > Micronycteris > Micronycteris hirsuta. The sequence goes on from PVJI01032457.1 coordinate 1,291, forward strand.
ATATGGTTTGGGGATTAGGATGATGCTGGCTTCATAAAAAGAGTTTGGGAGTCTTCTGTCTTCTTGGATTTTTTTTGGAATAGTCTGTGGAGGATAGGGGTTAGCTCTTCCTTAAATGCTTTGTAAAATTCTCCTGTGAAACCATCTGGTCCAGGACTTTTGTGTGCTGGGAGTTTTTTGATTACTGCTCTAATTTCATCAACTATTATTCTGTTCAGGCTTCCTGCTTCTTCTTCATTCAGTTTTGGAATATTATATTTTTCTAGAAATTTGTCCATTTCACCTGTTTTCAAATTTCTTGGCATATAGTTCTTCATAGTAATTTCTTACAATCGTTTGTATTTCTGTGGTATTGGTTGTAATCTCTACACTTTCATTTCTGATTGTGTTTATTTGGGTCCTCCCTCTTTTTTTCTTGATGAGTATGCTTAAACGCTTGCCAATTTTGTTTATCTTTTCAAAGAACCAGCTCCTGGATTTATTGATCCTTAGAATTGTGCTTTTAGTCACTATGTCTTTTAACTCTGCTCTGATCTTGGTTATTTCCTTCCTTCTACTTGCTCTGGGCTGTCTTTGCTGTTGTTCTTCCAGTTCTTGTAGGTGTAGGGTTAGGTTGTTTATTTGAAACATGTCTATATTTTTTAGGTAGCCCTTTATTGCTACAAACTTCCCTCTCAGGACTGCCTTAGCTATGTCCTATAAGTTTTGGATTGTTGTGAGTTCATTTTCATTTGTTTCCAGGAGCATTTTTATTTCTTCCCTAATATCATTCTTGACCCATTTGTTGTTTAATAGCATGCTATTCAATCTCCATGAGTTTGAGTGTTTTTGAGTTTTTTCCTTGAGGTTTGTTTCTAGTTTTAGGCCCTTGTAGTTGGAGAAAATGCTTGATATGACTTCAATTTTCTTGAATTTGTCGATACTTGTTTTGTGTCCTATCATGTGGTCTATCTTTGAAAATGGTCCATGTGCATTTGAAAAGAATGTGTATTTTGTTTCTTTGGGATGAAAGATTCTATATATATCAGTTAAGTCCATTTGATCTAGGACATTATTCAATGCCATAATATCTTCGTTGATATTTTGTTTGGAAGATCTATCCATTTTTGACAGTGGGGTATTAAAATTTCCTACTATAACTGTGTTGCTCTCAATATTTTTCTTGAAGTCCTCCAAGATTTTCCTTATATATTTGGGTGCTTCTATGTTCGGTGCATACATATTTACAATGTTTATGTGTTCTTGATGGATTCTTCTTTTGAGTATTATGAAGGGACTTTCTGCGTCTCTTTTTATGGCCCTGGTTTTGAAGTCTATTTTGTCTGTTATGAGTATCGCTACCCCAGGTTTTTTTTCTGTCCTTGTGCTTGGAATATTTTTTCCCAGCCTTTCACTTTCAGTCTGTGTAGGTCTTTTGTTCTGATGTGGGTCTCTTGTAAGCAGCATATGTGTGTGTCATGTTTTCTTATCCATTCAGCTATTCTATGTATTTTGATTGGAGCATTTAATCCATTAATGTTTAAGATTATTATTGATAGGTTCTTATTCATTGCCATTTTACTTCCTTCATACCTGTGTTCTTCTCTTTCTCACTCTTTTCATCCTTTTCTTAAAGCAGACCCTTTAGCATCTCTTGTAGTACTGGTTGGTGGAGGGGTATTCTTTTAGACTTCTTCTGTCTGGGAAGCTACTTATTTGGCCTTCTATTTTAATTGAAAGCCTTGCTGGATAGAGTAGTCTTGGTTGTAGGCCTTTGGTTTTCATTACTTGGAATATTTCTTGCCATTCCCTTCTGGCTTGGAGTGTTTCCATTGAGAAGTCAGCTGCTAGTATTATTGGGGCTCCCTTGTATGTTACTTCCTGTTTCTCCCTTGCTGCCTTTAAGATTCTCTCTTTGTCTTGGAATTTTGCCATTTCAGTTATGATGTGTCTTGAAGTGGGCCTCTTTGGGTTCCTCTTGATTGGGACTCTCTGTGTTTCCTGGATTTGTATGACTTTTTCTCTCATCAAATTAAGGAAGTTTTCCATCATTACTTTTTCAAACAGGTTTTCTATCCCTTGCTCTTCTTCTCCTTCTGGTATCCCTATTATATGGATATTATTACATTTCATGTTGTCCTGCATTTCCCTTAACCCCTCTTCATTCTTTCTGAGTATTTTTTCCTTTTTCTTGCTCTTTCTGGGTGTTTTTTTTTTCTGCTACCTTTTCCTCCAGCTTGCTGATTTGATCCTTTGCTTCATCTAGCCTTTGATTCCTTCTACTGTGTTCTTCAATTCAGAAATTGTATTCTTCATTTCCTCTTGGCCCTTGTTGATAGTTTCTATTTCCTTTTTCATGTTGATATAGTTTGCAATGAGTTCATCATAGTTTCCCTGTAGTTTTTGTTATTCTCGGTGAGCTCATTGAACTTCCTTGTAACCATTGCTTTGAACTCAATACCTGATAATTGACTTGCCTCTATTTCATTTAGCATTCTTTATGAGGCTTCCTCCTTTCTTTTTGGGGGGGTTTGTTTCTTTGTCTTCCCATTGTTTGTAAGACTTCTTGTTAGCCTCTGCTTCTTACATTGATCTGTTCTGACTCCCTGGGTTTGTGGCGTGAACTTCTATGTTAGGAGATCTGTCAATTTCAGTGGTGCATTCTCCTTGATCTCCAGAACTTGATGCTCTTGGGATGCACTTTATGCCATTTATGTTGGTTCTCTGGATGTATTTGGGTTTTGAATGTTGTTGGGTCTTTCTTTGGTGGGTCCTTCCCTCTAGCTGGTTAACCGAGGGTCACTACACCCATCACATCTTGTATGCTGTTGTGCAAGTGCAGACAGGTCATGTCGAAGCTGGTTCTTCTGTCTGTCTGAGGTTATGAGGCTTCTCTCTCACTATTGTTTAGTGGTTTGTTCTGGATAATTTCTCCACCATTTAGTTGTAATTTCAGATTGGCCCTGGGTGGAGGTTAGTGTGGCTTCCACTCACTCCTCCGTCATCTTCCTTTCTTATCTGTTGGTGGTTCTTTTTTTGGTGGGTTCTCTCTTCTAGCCGGTATATTGACATTCACAGCTCCCATGTACTCTTTTATGCAATCAGTTGGAGGGGGAAGGCTAAATGGATTAAGATAGAGGGAGTATATTCTGTGAGATTTAAAGTAATATCCTGTAGAGAAAATATAGGAGATCCTTTGGATAACTATAGTGTTGACTGTGATATTTCACCCAACTTGCCACTTTTTAGAAAGGGTGGAAAAGAGATAAGACTCTTGTTAGATGTTGGAAGGATTATGAGTTGAATCCAGAAAACCGGCTGCTTGTGGGAGGTCAGATTATGAGATATAGTGGGAGTAAAGGATAGAAAATCAGCATAGTGTATGAGAGAATAGAGTTAACCACAACAGTAATAAAGTTCAAGAAGATAGTAAAATGGGCTAAGATTGGGAAGAGGTGCTGTGTAGTATTTACAATTGTGTGGAACAACAATTATTTACAATAACACTGGAACAACAATCATATGGCATATATGATAGGTTCCCAATCATATTCAGAACCTATGTGATCCAAATAACAAGAGTGGTAAGTACACAACCTATAGTAGTGTGCTATTGGAACACAAGTGAAGTGAAAGACGGGAAATTAAAAATACACTATGAAAGAGAGAACAAGGAAAACCAGTCAAACAATGCAATTTAACCAGCCAAGCAAAGAAGACTAAACAGAAAGAAGAGAAATACAAAAATACTAATAAAATAAAAGAAGTAAAAATAATGAAAAAATAATAATAATACAAATAAACAATAACATGCAAGTTCTCTGGAATAGCAAAGTGAATTTTGTCTCAGTTTCTCAGTTGTTGAGATTAGCGTTGTGCTCCCTCTTTGGGTCTGACTCTGGTCCTTTCACAGCTCCATGTCTTATTGTCTCACTTGGAAATTTTAAAAAAAAGAAAGGAAAAAAAAGCCTCCTGCTGACTTTAAACCAGCCAGGCGAGTTCTGCTGGTCTTCTTTGCTGCCACAAGCTGAGGAGCATTGGACTTCCCTTTTCTCCCTTCTTATAGTTTTGTGAGGATGGGGACTAGGTCTTGGCTGCAGTCTTTAGAGTTGCCCAGCCTCCAGTCCAGTTCCCTCAATCCACCAGTTGTGCTGTCCTTGAGGTACACTAATTAGGGGCAACTCACACACCACCTTCTCACTCTTTGCTGTCCTAGGTGTTGGTAACTCTCAAAGTCTCTTCAGGGTAGTTCAGCTCCTCCACTGAGTTTGATAGGGGACTCAAGAGTTGGAAAATTTTATTTTAAGGTAAAAGGTTATGAGCCTAGTAAGCAATGTATGTGTTAAGGCTTTTGTTTAAGGAACTACAGATAAGGCAGGTCCTGGCTCCTGGGAAGACAGCTGACCTCCTGAGGCACTGTTAAAGATTACCGCCTGGGGACAAGCTGGAGGCATCTGGGCCTTTGTGTTCCAGGTAGAGACAGAAGACCCCACCCCCAACCCCCCCACTCCCCAACCTCCTCAGGCTAACAGCTAACTGCCCAGGACAGGAATGTTGCAGCTTCTTTTACCTAATCCTCCCTGAATTTCAAAGCCCTCACCACGCCTTGTTTATTCCCTGTTATAAGAAGTCTGGCCTAGAAGGAGAAGGGAAGTTGGCCTGTTAGGGTATGAACCTGCCATCTTCCCAGATCGCCGGCCATCTGAATAAAGCGCCCATAAAGATTCAATCACTGTTATTGCTTATTGGGTTTGGTAGTGACAGGCAGCCTGAACGCTTTTCTGGTTTCAAGTTAAGTCTTTCTAGGGACTGCTAACTCCCTATGCCCTGCTGCTCTCCTCTGCAGGGTGCACCTCCTCCTTCCTCTCAGGGAGCCAGGCCAGCTGCGTGGGGGCAGGGGAATGGCTGTGGCTGCAGGGGCAGCGAGATCGGGCGGGCGTGCAGCCAAGGTCATCGCAGAGGTGGGGGAGTGGGAGGCTGTGGCCATGGTGGCTGCCGGGATGGCCCCTGCGGTAGAGTTCCCTAAACAGCCACCAAGAGAGAGGCTTTTTTTGAACAAAATCTTCCTGTTCAAGCCTGCCGCTCCTAACAAGCACCCAGCCTCTCACACAGCCCAGCTTTCCAACCAGACTGGAGACTACCCAGGTCAGGATCCATCACAGCCCAACTCTTCCCCCTTCTCCAGGCGTCACCTGGCTCCCCAAGTTTTCTGGTAATGAATCAGCCAGTGTCCACAGTCTCAGGGGTGAACACCACCCCTGTGCATCTCCCACTTCGTGTTTATTCCCCCCAGCAACTTCAAGCATCCAGGTCCATCCTGGTGCTGCTCTATCCTCCCTGTTTGGCAGGGGAGGGAGTTGTTGATTTGGCTCTCTGCCAAGGATCCTTTGGCACCTGCTGGCAGGCACTGGGCCAGGGGTCTGCAGCAGCCCTGGTCCCCACACTGGTCCCAGGGACCTTACTGTCTCAAAGCAATCTCCTTACCATCTGTTTTTCAATGTCCTCTACAATTTTGGCCTCCAATCTTCATATATGCTGGGATATCATTGGCTGCTCACTCTGTTCCTCAGAAGATTGGCAAGGTGTTCTACCTGTGCGCAGGGGGAAGTGGGCTCCACTCCCACCTACCTCACCACCATCTTCTATTCCCATCCTTCTTTTTCTTAAATAGGTCCCTTTAACATTTCATATAGTGGTTTTGTGATGAACTCCTTTATTTTTTTCTTGTCTGGGAAGCTCTTTTATATGCCCTTCAATTCTAAATGATAGCTTTGCCGGATAGAGCAATCTTGGCTAGAGGTCCCTGCTTTTCATGACTTGGAATATTTCTTGCCGATACCTTCTAGTCTGCAAAGTTTCTTTTGAGAAATCAGCTGACAGTTTTATGGGAACTCCTCTGTAGGTAACTAATGACTTTTTTCTTGCGGCTGTTAAGATTCTATCTTTATCTTTAATTTTTGGTACTTTTATTATGATGTGTCTTGGTGTGGGCCTCTTTGCATCCATTTTGTTTGGGATTCTCTGTGCCTCCTAGATTTGCATGTCTATTTCCTTCACCAAATTAGGGAAGTTTTCTTTCATTATTTTTTCAAATAGATTTCCAATTTCTTGCTCTTTCTCTCTGCCTCTGGAACCCCTATGATGTGAATATTGGACCTCTTGATGCTGTCTCAGAGCTTCCTTACACTATCCTCATTGCTTTGGATTCTTTGTTCTTCTTGTTATTCTGATTGGATGGGTTTTTTGCATAGTTATATTCCAAATCATTGATTCAATTCTCAACTTCATCTACTCTACTGTTGTTTCTGTGTAAATTGTTCTTGATTTCAATTAGTGCATCCTTCCTTTCTCACTGTATATTTTTTCTATGCCGCTGAGGTCCTCACTAAGTTCCGTGAGCATCCTTATAACCAGTGTTTTAAACTGTGCATCTGATAGATTGCTTGTCTCCATTTTGTTTAGCTCTTTTTCTGGAGTTTTGGCCTGTTCTTTCACTTGGTCCATGTTTCTTTGCTCATTTTCGCAGCCTCCCTGTGTTTGTTTCTATGTATTAGGTAGAGCTGCTTTGACTCTGTGTCTTGATAGTGTGGCCTAATATAGTAGGTGTCTTATAAGGTCCAGTGGCATAGCCTCCCCTATCACCTAAGCTGGGTACTTGAGATGTGCCCTTCCTATGGGCTGAGTACACCCTCCTCTTGTATTTGAGACTTGATTGCTGTTGGCAGATCAATGGAAGGAATCTACCCAGGTCATTAGACTGCAAGGCTTGGCTGTGACCACTTACCATGCCCTCCATGGAGGATCAGCCCTCCATGGAGGATCAGCTGTGCAGGGGCAGAGTGGTGTTGCTCCAACATGGTCTGTAGCTGTCACTGGGTGCACTGGCTCTGGGGTTTCCTATGTAGTGCAGGCCAAGGTTAGTTCCCACTGTGTTTTGCCCAGGGCCACCCTGCTTGAGTTACAAAGCAATCTGAGATGGTTACTACTTGTGCTGGGCTTGGAGATTCCAAGGCAAAGCCAAGCTGTGAATCTAGGCTGGCTGCTGCTAGTGCCAGACCTGGGGCTCACTGAGGCCAGCTGTTGCTTGTTTGAGAGGATTTAGGAAGTTGTGAAGCATGAGCCAAGAACAGCCATTCATATAGTAAAGCAGCTTGGGTGGGCTCATAAGTTGAGTGGGGTGGAGTCTCTGGGGATCTTGAAGGCAGGTCAAACAGTGTTAGCCAAGTTGATGGAGTCTCAGATATGGCACCAGATAGCTGGCTCTGTGGGGGGAGGTTTTAGAAAAGGGACAAGGGCCTCTGTTCTTCTTGATGCCAGATGCTTCAGTTTCTCCCCATATGCCACTGGTGCCCTTCAAGGTGCCAACCCGATGCTAGGGCTCAGAGGGAGTGAGTCTGAGTAGGTGAGTCCATGTTTGGGTTCTTTAGAGGGAACTGCTCTGGGACCCAGGAGTTTCTTCCTTTGAGTCAATCCCTGCTGGTTTTTACAGCCAGAATTTATGGAGACTTGTCTTTCTGGCACTGGAAACTTGGGCTGGGGGGCCTCGTATGTGTCTGGGACTCCTCACTCCCGAGATATCCCTCTCATGTTTTTATCCACCACACATGGGTGAGGGACTAGGCCATTCTACATTCTCCACCCCTTCTACTTGTCTGGATGGATGCGGTTTCTTTAATTCTGTAGTTGCCAGACTTCCATTCAGCCTTATTTCTGATGGTTCTGAGTGATGATTGTTCTATGTTTTAGTTGCGATTTTGATGTGTTTGTGGATGGAGGCAAACCATGTCTGCATATGCCACCATCTTGACCGGTAGTCTCTGAGGACATGTATTTATTGATGAGAAAAAGAAAAATATCAATGTGTGAGAGAAGCACTTATTGGTTGCCTCTGTAAGCACCCCAACTGGAGATAGAACCCACAACCTAGGTATATGCCCTGACTGAGGATCAAACTGGCAACATTTTGGTGCACGGGATGATGCTCCAGCCAACTGAGACACCCAGCCAATACAGACCATTCATTTCTTGTCCTGTGACAAATCCCAGACATAACTATTAAAAGCAAAATAAATTTAGCATATTACTTAAACTAAGGTGAATACTGTAGGGTGTTGTCTCCTCTCCTCAAACTTTTTTCCCCTGCATGTTAAGTTGCAACCATGTATCAATAAAATATTCTTGACCTGGATTATAAACTGAGTTGCACAACATGACAACTCACTGCGGAGTGAGTTAACATGTAAATCTGAATTGTGAATTTAAAAAGTTTTAACTAATCTTATTTTAAGTGTTTTTTTTTTAATTATGGTAAAATATGGATATATTGGATTGACCAAAAAGTCCATTTAATTTTTTTCATAAAATAAAAGACACATTTTTCATTTTCATCAGTAACTTTATTGATTTGGATATTTTGAGTATGTTGGCTATCTCCCACATGGTATAATGTTGATTGTTCTCAATGTCTTAATTTGATCACTATCAACTTCAACCAGTCTACTCGACTGTGGAGCATCATCCAGTGTAATGCAGGAGGCTGAGGCTAGGGATCTTGACTACTTGTTCAGATGAGCCAGAAAAACCACAAGGAGGACTGGATGGAGCAGACGTATGTCGCGGATTTCGACCCGCAAAATCCATGGGGGGACCACCCCGATCGCGTGAATCAATCTTACCCAGAGACACGCTTAGAGGTGAGAATCCGGTGACCACGGGTCTCCTCCACCATCCCCATCTTGGGGAGAAAGACCTCGTGGGTTGCTTAGCCGGGGCTTTTATTAGAGGCATTAAGACACATTTACATTGGATTGATTATTCATGGGATTAAGCAGAACAGGGGTAAGATTACTCATAGCAGGGCATTAGGATGTAAATTCAGGTCCGGTGGCAGATAGGACCAGGTTAAAGTAATATGCAGGGCACAGCAAGCCAGAATTTTTTAAGATACATCTTTGCCAAATTCCTATTAGAGAGTTCCCATGCTACAGACATGATCCACACTTGCTCACACGGGAATCACACGGAGCTGTGCTCAAAATGTGTAAATTCTCAGGACTGCGTGTTTATACACGTGTAGAAATCACTGCCACAGACGTAGCCTTTATTACTCACATTACAGGGAGCACCAATGGCGGCAGATCAGAGAAGCAGGACCACACCTCCCTGAGACCAAGATTTGTTTTAAGGGGTCTCAGACAAAGGGGGCACAGGTCTTGTGCGTGATTCTAAACTACATTCCCTCAGTGTGTACATGCAAAGAGAAAAGGTCAAGAAGCAGTCACACAGGACAAGAAGCTGCACCCAAAAGGAGATAAAAAAGGAATTACAATCCATTTCCAAAGCAATGCACATTCCTTCTGGCCAGAGGCCCTGTGGGCAGCCTTCTATTATGGGGGGTGGAAGAGCCGTGTCCAGCATGACACCACACTCCACCTCAACATTGATCCCCCACCTCACATTCTTCACATTACAGCCTTCTGATAGGGGACCTGTGTAGTGAGCATGTTGGCACATTGCATCCATATACCACAAATATAGAAAAAGTGACACCCCAAGACCAACAATGCAAGACAGAACCCAGAGAGACCTAGGAGAAGTAAATGCCACCAGGAACCCAGAGAATTCCACCAAGTCGTGAAGGGGTCAGAGGCTATGGCTGATACGTGACTAATCTCAGCTTCTAGGGCAGTTAAGGCTTAGGATACATTGTGAGAATTATCAGGGATGTATATGCAATGCTCAGTGTGCAGAATGGTACAGGTTATTCCCCTGGGCAGCAGTGAGTCAGTCTAATACCATTCTATTCTGCAACACAACTTTCCTCATTTGACTTACCTCATCAGAAACCAGGGCTATAGTGTGTCTGAGGTGATTAAGGCTATAGCAGTGTGATTTGCTAGGGCATTAATGGCTTCATGGGTAGAACAGTACCTGCAGGGGGCACAAAAATGGCTAGGGGACACAGCCACCAGTCAGAGCGCTTGACTAGATAGCGTGTCGGAAATGAGTCGCAACTTTGAGGGACACCTGGAAGAGTATTTAACACTCACTCTGGGATATATGGTTCTTCTCAGGTGCAATACCCAGTCCAATTAAATGGTAAGTAAAGTCAACCATATTTGGGCACAGGCCCACAGGGCTCCCCATGGGACGGGATGGACCTGTGCCCCACTACTAGACTGCCCCCAGTGGTCTGTAGCAGTCATTACCATTATCTTCTTGCCTAGGGCTGTTAGCATCCACCCCATAAGCTGAAGAGTCTCAGTTACAGTACCATTTCTGCATTCAGTACATATGGCCACAGGTTGTCACACCTCTACCTGTAATCCTGACAACCACACCACATTGTCCCAAACTGCGTACAAAAGCCATGGCTTGGTGTGGTTGGCCTGTTCTCTCACGAGGGAAAACACCTTTTCACACCTTGCAGCCAGTCCCAATGCGTCGGGTTTGCAGGATGGATCCACCATGGTAGGCTGGTGGAGGCAGCAGTGGGAAATTCAGTGCAGGCCCAACAAGAACAGCTGCTGACAGCTGCTAGCATACCGGCCCACTGTAGAAAGGAGTTTGCAGAGCAGAGTCTAAGGGTGATAAGAGAGATGTTTAATAGGAACTAATAAAGGCAGACCTTGGCAATCTGGCAATACAAATGCAACAGTCCAGTCTTTGGTTAATAGGGTTACACTGAGCAGTAGATGCCCTGGCCTTTGGTACCGTGCCCTATCTGGCCCTAGGCTGAGGGCTTCTTGCACTCGAAGGGCCACAGGAGGTTTGCGTACCTGCCAAACTGAGGCTCTGTAAGTTACTTTAGGAATTGAAGTTTGCTGTGGGTTTTAATAAACAAGGGTAAGGGGCCAAGAGGCCATTACCATTGGTGTCAGCTGCAACCCCATGACAGGTTCCTCCGGCAAAGGA
>PVJI01032458.1:0-12187 GCA_004026765.1 Micronycteris hirsuta
GAACTTGTTGGGCCATGTTCCTGACACTAGATACACTTTTTAGGAATCTTTAATAGTCTTTTTCACCATTTGGAGAGAAATAAACACATAGTTTGACAAATTTCTATTACTGTGTGCTAAACATGGAGGTCCAAGTACGCTGATAACCTATTCTGGTGCTTAGAGAGGAGGATCTGTTCTATGAGGTAATATCCCTGCAAGATAAACAAGAATTAATGTTGAAAGGGAGCAGAGAGCCCAAGCTAGAACAGATATTGGGGACTATCTAATCTAGTTCTCTCATTTTGCAGAAGGAAAAGATGGATTCTGGAGAGATCAGTTAAACTTCCCAAACATGACCACTCAATCTGAAGCCCAACTGGATCTAAAATCCAGGAAATCCAGCTTCCAATTCTGCGTTCCATCCTCTGCTGCCACTCACTGCCCATTGCCTCTCCAGTGATCTGATGCTTAGCCCAAAACTTACAGCATAGAGTGTTCATGAATCTCATTATGGATTATGAGTACTAGAATGAAATTCATGCAATTTGTACAGTCTAATATGTACTAAATGTGTGGTTTCAATGACGATTGATGCGTAATAAAGAGAAGATTGTCTAGAACTTTGAATATTCCAGTCAGGTCAGTAATGCTTGTGTCTACTCTGAGTTAGGTGAGTTGAACAAACTCAATACACCAAATTCTCCATATTCTGATTACTCTTTCTTCAACAAAATGTTTTCGTTATTATAATAGTGATTCCAGTGTACATTGGTGCACTTTCAAGAGACTGGTTCAATTATTGTGGTGTAAAATATTTGGTTCCTGCGAGAGTAACATTTTTCACTGAAAATTAACTTGTCATTCTGGTTTTTAACTGTTTTGATACAGGTAATAAACAGGAAACTGTTATGAAAATTAAGAAAACAGTGTCATGAGTGTTCCCATCAGTATGGACAGTTAAATTTAACATTATCAGTTAATTATTTGCTATCCTGGGCTCATACCTTCATCTCTCAAGGAAGGCAGAAGTGAGTCCATAACTGAGAAATTAAATAACTCTTGATGTGCTTAGAAGTATTCTGGCATCATCAAGCTAAGAGCCAAATGCAAGTGATGGTAAATTAAAAAAAAAAAAATGTGTGTAAACACACACACACACACACACATTGATTGATTTTGGTGATACTTGGGAAGCAATGGCTGATATGTGGTGACCAAATCTTTTAAATTCCTGAATTACTTTATGGAGAATACATCTGTCCTCATCTTCCTACTGACTGCTTGAGTTCACTTAACATTAGATAATGCCTTGACCCCTGGGAGAGTAAAACACAGCTTTGCTTCCTCTTTATTCTGTTAAAGAGTTACTATACTCCCCTAAAAGGAACTCATTCTTTCACAATTCCCTACTTTTCCCTGAAAGTGGAAAATCAATTTACATGACTCTGATTACATTATTTGGTTTCCGATAGTTTCAAATTAGTAACAATAAAATCATGAGGAGTCAACCCTTCTGCTCTTATTTTTCACTGGGGATAACTGAGGGCCTAACTCTTGAGGACCACAGCTAAAGAAAAGTTTAATTATTTCTTTTGTTTTGTTTCTCTTAGCAAATGTTTCAAAAGAAAGGCAAGCATTCTTAAGCTGGGTTGTACATATGGGTATCTGTTCAATGTCATTCTTTAAACTGTGCGTGTGTGTGTAGGTTACACAGTTTTTGTATATATTATGTATTTAGTTAAATATTTTTCTTAAAAAGCAACTGATTTGTTTTACTTGAGCACAGCACTATTTTTCAAATCATGCATGTAAATATTTCCACAGTCCCAGTGGGAGAGTGCTATTTGGAGTACCTGCAGTGCCTGGGGCTCCTGAAGTCCTAGCTTGTTATATTTTTTAAACTCAGTAATAGACATATTTTGATGTAAGATGAAAGAGGTTGGGTGGCATCATGATAAATGTGCAGCTCTCAAAATATTTATAAACAAGAAAAAGTTAGGACTCCTTTATGGGTAAAAGTCTAAACTTTATTTGGCATAAGCATTGGCAGGTGGGGGGTGATCCAGTGAGTGATCTTGCCCCAGGATCACAAAATGGAAGTTCTAACGCAGTCAGTATGCTCCCCTGCATGGAGGGCACACCATCAACAGCACTGTGGTTAAGGATGGGGACTCTGGATTTAGGTTACTGGCTGGATCACTCTACCTCAAGATTTCATAACCTCTCTGTGTTACCATTTCCTCAACTGTAAAATGGTGACAACAATGAGATTCTGCTCCTAAAGTCATTAGCCACATGCCTGGCACAGAGTAAGGACTCAATAAATGTTAATTAAGCCACTAGGAGTTGTTTGTTGGAATACCACTGTGCTCTACATTACATATTATGGGGAACAGCTGAGTCATATTAAACACATGGTGATTTTAGAAATAAATCCTGCACGAAAGCCACTCCACTGGACAAGGTTGATACACATGAATTGTTGGAATGTTATGTTGACCATGAGACGTCACTTGGAGCACCTAAGGGCATAGAAAATCAGAGAGAGAGGAGAGTGACATAAATGTACATTGAGAGAAATTTGGGATGGACTTCAAAGGACATGAGGATTTGGATTAGTGGAAGGGAGATTCTCTAGGACAGAGCAGAATGATCGATGAAAGTTACCACTGGATTGCAGACTTGCCACCTTTTCTGTCATCAGACGTGGGTCTGGATCAATGTAGGCTGAAAACTCTGGCCCAAATCAAGCACAGAGAGTTTCATGTCAGTACTATGGGCGAGGAGCACAGTAGGAACATCCACGTGATCCAGAGGGCCTCCTGTTTCAGTGCTTCTAGTGCTTGGACCATTTAATAGATAAGATGGCAGTTTATGCCAAGAGTAGAAAAATAGTTAATGGTTATTATTCTCTTGAGATTTATATCTCAAGTTCATAGTACTCACTCTAAACTTCCAGAGTCAACCCAAGAGTTAATTAGTGATAAGGTTAATGAAGTATGATGATGCCACAAGAATTCCGTAAGGTAATGTCGTAGTGATGTAAAAATAGGAAGTTGGGCATAGAGACAAAAATGAGTAAGATTCTCTCCTTTTCTTTAATCTCAGGTAATGTAATTAGAGAAAAATAGAGAGATACCTACAAAGGAGTTCCCATAAGACTATGAGCTGATTCCTCAAAAGAAACCTTGCATGTAAAAGGGACTGGAAAATAGTATTCAAAATCGTGAAAGGCAAGGACCTACATCCAAGATGACTCTATCCAGCAAAGCTATCATTTAGAATGGAAGGGCAGATAAAATGCTTCCCAGATAAGGTCAAGTTAAAGGAGTTCATTATCACCAAGCCCTTATTATATGAAATGTTAAAGGGACTTATCTAAAAAAAAAGAAGATTAAAACTAGGAACAGCAAAATGACAACAAACTCACAACTACCAACAGCCAAACTTAAAAAACAAAAACAAAAACAAACTAAGCAAACAACCAGAACAGTAACAGAATCACAGAAAGGGAGATCACATGGAGGTTATCAGCATGGAGGGGAAAGGGGGGTAATGGGAGAAAAAGTACAGGGTATAAGTAGCATAAATGGTAGGTACAAATAGACAGGAGGAAGTTAAGAATAGCATAGGAAACAAAGAAGCCAAAGAACTTCTATGTATGGCCCATGGACATGAACTAAGGGAAGGAAGCGCAGGACATAAGGTAATTAAGGGCAGGAAAATGGGACAACTGTAATAGCATAATCAATAAAATATATTTTCAAAAATGAGTAAGAGACATCAGGTTAATCATAGAATAAAATAACCCAGATACTAAAGGGAATCCCTCATGTTTTATACATTAGCTATATGGGTTCTAATCACGAGGACATGACCTTTGCAAATATAAGTGGGTCAGATATATATTTTTGTCTTTCCTGAATTTTTAGAGAGCAAAGCTCTCATGATCATCAACCCTAAAAAATGTTAGAGTCCTCTTGAAATTGAACTTGCTCAGTTAATCTTTCAGTTGATCATAAATGTTGTGTCTCCTAGGTGTGAGGAGTTGCTGGAATAGAAGTGCTGTAAAGGTGAAGTAAAGGGCAAGCTGTATGTGTAGATTTTAGCACCAAGAGGTTTAATTAGTGAAGAAGAGTTCATAAACTCTAACGCATCCTAATAACGCATCACAAATAATTAAAACAGTGAGAATCTACTGTATATTTAGCATTCTAGGTGCTATAGGATGAGGAATCATTTTTAATTTATTTCTTTGACTTTGCTTAAGAGATATATAGAAATGCATGGTTTTGGATTTTCCCTAAGCAACACATTTTCCTTTTTACACTACTGCAAACATTTTTCTTATAGTGCCCTGGGAGTTTTGTCGTCATATTCGTGTCTGTTGCTCTTGTTATTGTTTTAGGTGTAGACATGGATAAAGAGATTTTAAGGACTTACATCTTTATACAATTGACTGTTAATCATTTAACTAAGCTAAGTTGAAACTGAAATTAAGCTTAATAGAGAAGTGTCCCCCAAAAAGCAAGGGGACATAAATATTTGGGAGTTGAGAGATATGCTTATTGCCTTGTTTGTGGCAATATATCAAGTGTGTTTATGCACATGCCCAAACTCATCAAGATGTATTCATTAAGTATATGCAAAATTTTGTATATTAAGTATATCTCAGTACAGTTGAGAAAACAGAATGTGAAAACAAATTAACAGAAATAGAGAACTTTTAACAAGTCCATGATTAAGTCACGATACAAGGAAGAGAAAAAGATTCTATCTGCAGAAGAAAGAGATCGCTGTGGTAGAGGAATGGGAGTACACAGAAGATTCTACGCCTCAGTAATAAGCACACGGACTTCAGCAGCCCTGGAGACATCATTTGTCACCAGTAGAAAAGACAATAGGGGATGGGAAACTTGCTTAGAAGAAGTTCATGCTAAGAGATATCCGTGGCTGAGCATAGGGAACTCATGGTAACATGAATGGAAACAAGTAGAGCATTCCCTTAGTAAGCGACAGCCTGAAGCTGAATATCAAAGGTTAGTAGATTCAAAGAGTATGCAAGTTGAGGTGAAGGGGGTTGACTAAGTAAATGCTGAATGGTGATTTGTGTGTAAGTCCTTGCCTCTGGTTCTATGCAAAGCAGGAAATTATGTCTGGGGGCTGATATGCCCTACAATTCCTTGTCTATGACAAATTTGATGGTCAGGGCAGAGAGACTTGGGATTGTGCAGTAATAAGTTAATTGGAATATCTGAATGGTAGAGCAATGACCTCTTCTCTCAGCAAAAGGCTTCAGTCTTGTACATACCAATATAGTTTGTAGAACTGTGTTAAGTTTATACAATGACACAGAATTCACTTTTAGTTGGGCTCTGCTGTATGGTCTATAGAGATGACCTTGACAATGACATTCCCTGGTCAGGTTCCCAGGTGCTTCATTTAAAAAGATGGAAATGGTCCAAATGGCTTTTCTTTTTTAACTGTAGACTCTTCTTAAAGTCACTGGTGTTAGAGAAGGCCTCATTTGAGTAGCTGTTTCTCCTTAATGCTATTACTGATTAGTAAAAATATTGATGAGGAAGGAATAGTCCTGGATTCCAGCTCTTACGATGTGGCAAGAGGAGTGAACAAGGGCTGCTGATGAGAAGTCTACTTGTGATTTATCTCACGAGGAGATGCTCCTTGCTCCAACTTATCACATGCTTCAGAGAGCTGCTTCTAATGTTATTCATCTCTGGAAAGCAACCCACAAACACTCCAGTTAGTCTTTGCTCGATGGGCAGTGAAATGACAGGGGTGTTAAAGCAAGAGGGTCTGAAACCCAATTTTATAGGCACTTGAAAACATTAAAAGGAAAAGTACTAAGACATTAGGAAAAAGCAGGAAACATATCTTGAGACTTTTATAACACCAAGTAAATATTCAAGCAGTTTCTGTCTTGTCACCCTGCTCAATTACTGGAACAGATGAAAGGCAGTGAAATTAACTGAATGTAAATCTAAAACAAATAAAATGTTTTAAAAAACTTTATGGAAACAGCCATAATGGATACGTCACTGCCTCTTCAATAAGGGGCCACGAGACAAAAGCACTGCAATTCGGGGGCAATTACAAACTTTGGGCTGGGGGTGGTGCTGGTGGCTAAACTTTCACCTCCTCAGAGCAAGCTCTCCACCCAGATCCTACTCAGGTTTAACCGAAAGTTAGTGCAAAGCTTTCCTCAGCGGGAGATGGCATGACAGCTGAGTCACAAACTGTTACATCAATTCCAACAACTTAATCTTCCTTCCCATCTTCTTTGTATATAAACAAGCGAAAAGCGTTAAAAAAAAAAAAAAACCTCACACATTAAATCTATCTGGTGATGGTGGAGAGATGTCACAGCCATGGTGACGACAGCTGGCTGGTGTTTAGGAAGGGAGTGTATAAAAAATGTAGTCTAATACTTCACTGACAAAACTTACCCATGAAAAGAGTGTCGTATTTGTGAAACCTGTAGGTCCAAAGTACATAAATCCACTCATGTTGTCAGAATCAGGTTGGATACTGTTAACTTATTGGAGGGAACTCTAAGGGCTTTTCAGACCTCTGTGATAAACTTACGTCTCATCACAATTCGACACATTCTATATTTAGTGAAGAATACTGACTGAGTGACCTTAATATGCCTGGCAGCATTCTAAGCAGCTAAACACATTCGATTTAATTTAATAGTAGCCACAGCCCCAAAAGGAAGGGACTGCTTTTCCAAACTACTTATAAATAAAACACCTGAGACTCAGAGTCAAAGACTTTCTCAAGGTCATCCTGTAGTCAACACTGTAACCTGGATTCAAGTTCAGCTATCTGTTCCCAAATCTTGATCTTTTAACAGTTAGGAAATATTTCCTGACTAAAACCTGTGTTGAACAACTTCTGACTAGTTGTGGGATGTGACTAAAACGCTGTATGGTTCCTGACCTAAAGGAGATTGCTACAGTTTTAGAGTATCTAAATCTACCTATCTGCAGACAAATCTATGTATCTGTACATAAGTATATATGCATATGTAAAGTACTTTGCATGTGTGTATATATATATATACATATATAAATAAAATGTATTTACATCTCTATGTAGAGAGATAGTGATTAATACAGAAGCTGCAACAAGTCTAGATCTAGTTAGACATCTTCACATACAAAGAAGAATTTCATTCTAAAAGAGAGTCCTTTAGCTGCCCTTCTGGAAGCACACCGCCATGGTCCAAAGAACAAACTCTTTTTTTCTTTTTTGTTTTTCATTGAATTTATTAGGGTGACATTGGTTGATAAAATTATATAGGTTTGAGGTGTATGATTATATAATACATAATTTGTATGTTGTATTGATGTTCACTCCCCAGGCCAAATCTCCTTCCACCACCATTCATCTCCCACATAGCCTGCTCTACCTCGCCCCACCGCACTTCCCTCTGGGGATCACCATACTGTTGTCTGTGTCCACTAGGGGGTTTTGTTTTGTTTCTTTGCTTAATTCCTTCACATTTTTCACCCAACAAGAAAACCAGGCTCCCCCTGAGAGCCGTCCGTCTTTATTCTAAGAGTCTGTTTCTAATCTGTTTGTTTATTTATTTTGTTCATTAGATGCCACATATGAGTGAAATTATATGTTACTTGTCTTTCTCTCACTGGCTTATTTCTATTAGCATACTGCTCTCTAGGTCCATCCTTGCTGTCGTGAAGGGTAACATCTTCTTTTTTGGCTGCTGAGCAGTATTCCATTGCGTAAATGTACCACTGCTTTTTTTATCCACTCTTCTACTGATGGGCACTTGGGCTGTTTTCAAATTTTGGCACATTATAAATAACATTGTAATGGACATATGGGTACATATACTCTTTTGAATCAGTGTTTCAAATTTTTTCAAATATATTCCCAGAAGTGGAATCACTGTATCATAAAGCAGTTTTCCATAGTGGCTGCACCAGTCTGCATTCCCACCAACAGTGCACTAGGGTTCCCTTTCCTCCACATCCCCTCCAACACTTGTTGTTTATTGATTTATTGATGACAGCCATTCTGACAGGTGTGAGGTGAATCGCATTGTGGCTTTAATCTGCATTTCTCTGATGATTAGTGACGTTAAGCATCTTTCCACATTTCTATTGGTCACGTATATGTCCTGTTTGGATAAATGTATATTCAGGTCCTTTAACCATTCTTTAATTGGATTGCTTTTTTGTGTGTGTGTTGAGTTGTATAAATTATTTAGAAATTTTAGATACTAACCCCTTATCAGATGTATCATTGGCGAATATATTCTCCCATTCAGTGGGCTGTCTTTTCATTTCATTGATGGTTTCCCTTTCTGTGCAAAAACTTTTTAGTTTGATGTAGTCCTATTTGTTTATTTTTCTTTGGTTTTCCTTGACTGAGGAGATAATCATAAAATATATTGCTATGAGAAATGTCTGAGATTTTCCAGCCTCTGGTTTCTTCTAGAATTTTTATGGATTCTCCATATACAATATTATGTTATCTGAAAATAATGACAGTTTTACTTCTTCCTTTTAAATTTGCATGCTTATTATTTCTTTTTCTGGTCTCAATGCTATGGTGAGGACTTCCAGTACTATGTTGAATAAGAGAGGTGAAAGTGGACATTCCTGTCTTTTTCCAGTCCTTAAGGGAAATGCTTTTGGTTTTTGCCTGTTGAGTATGACATTGGCTGTGGATTTGTCATATATGGCTTTTATTATGTTTAGGTATGTTTCCGCTAATCCCACTTTGCTGAGAGTTTTTATCATGATGGGTGTTGGGTTTTATCAAATACTTTTTCTGTATCTTATGATATAACCATGTAATTTATATTCGTCATTTTGTTTATGTGGTGTATCACGTTTATTGATTTCCGAGAGTTGTACCCACGATGCATACTGGAATAAATCCCATCTGATCATGGCATATGATCTTTTTAACGTATTGCTAGATCTAGTTTGTTAATATTTTGTTGAGGATTTTAGCATCTACGTTCATCAGAGATATTGGCCTATGATTTTCTTTCTTTGCAGTGTCTTTATTTTTTGAACTAAGATAATGCTAGCTTCATAAAATGAGCTTGGGACTCTTCACTTCTCTTAATTTTTTTGGAATAATTTGAGAACAATAGGTGTTAATTCTTTGAATGTTTGGTGAAATTCTCCTGTGAAGTCATGTAGCACAGGACTTTTGTTTATTGAGAGGTTTTTTTATTTGTTTGTGTTTTTCTGTTTCATTTTATCAGTTGTGGTCTGTCTGCTCAGATTCTCTGAGTCTTCCTGATTCAGGTTTGGAAGATTGTGTGCCATTTTTCCAGATAATCAATTTTTTAGCATGTATTTGTTTGTAGTACATTTTTACAATCCTTTTTTTTTTTTTTAGTGTCAGTTGTTACTTCTCTCTCATTTCTGATTTTATTTACTGTATTTTTCAGACTATAAGATGCACTTTTTTCCCCAAAAAAACCTGCAGTGGCGACCCTGCTCCTGCCTCCAGTGACCTCGTTCCACCACGGCCCCTCAGAGTGAGCCAGGTAAGCTACGTTTGGACTGTAAGATGCACCCCCATTTTCCTCCTAAATTTGGGGGGCTGGGAAGTGCATCTTATAGTCTGAAAAATATAGTATTTGTGTCCTCTCGCTTTTTTTTTTTTTTTGATGAGTCTGTTTAAGCATTGTCAATCTTGTTTATCTTTTCAAAGAAACAGTTCTTGGTTTCATTGATCTTTTGTATTTTTTTTAGACCATTTTATTTAGTTTGGTCTTATCTCTATTATCTTCTTTTTTAAAACTCATTTTGGGCTTTGTAAGTTGTTCTTTTTCTAGTTCCTTTAAGTGTAAAGTTAGATTGTTTATTTGAATTGTTCTTGTTTCTTGAGGTAGATTTGTAATGCTTTAAAATTTTCCTCTTATGACTGTTTTTGCTGTGCCCCATAGATTTTTGGTTGTAGCATTCTCATTTTTATTTGTTTCAAGGTACATCCTGATGTCTTTCTTGATCTCATTGTTGATCTATTTATTGTCTAGTAACATGTTATTTAGCCTCCATGACTTTGTGTGTTTTTGGTTTTTTTTCCTGTGGTTGATTTCTAGTTTCATATCATTATGGTCAGAGAAGATGCTTGATATGATTTCAATCTTCTTAAATTTATTAAGACTTGTTTCGCGTTGTAATGTGTACTCTATTCTAGAAAATATTCCACGTGCACTTGAAAACAAAATGTATATTATGGTGCCTTGGGATGAAATGCTCTGAAGATATCGATTAAATCCATCTCATCCAATGTGTCACTTTAGACCACTGTTTCCTTGCTGATTTTCTCTCGAATTGATGTCAGTCATGAAGACAGGGGTAGGTAAAGCCTCTACTATGACTGCTTTACTGTCAAAGTCTCTCTTTATGTCCATCGAGAGATTTGCTTTATATATTTAGATGCTTCTCTGTTAAGTGCAAATTTACAAGGTTTATATTGTCTTGCTGGATTGTTCTCTTTATCATTATGTAGTGTTCTTTGTTACTGTAGCCTTTGTTTTAAAGTCTATTTTTGTCAGACAAAAGCATTCCAACTTTTTTCACTTCCATTTGCATAAAATATCTATTTTCATCCCTTTGCTTTTAGTCTGTATGTTTCCTTCTGAGTTGGGTCTCCTGTATTCCTTTTTATAAAAAAAGATTTTATCTATTTATTTTTAGAGATAGGGTAAGGGAAAGAGAAAGAGAGGAGAGAAACATCAATGCGTGATTGCCTCTTGCATGCCCCAAATGGGAACCTGGCCCGCAACCCAGGGTATGCCTCGTCTAGAAATTGAACTAGTGAGCCTTTGGTTCACAGGTCAGCTTTCAATCCACAAGTCAGCATTCAATACACTGAACCACACCAGCCAGGGCTAGGTCTTGTATTCTTATCCTTTCTGGTACCATATGCCTTTTTATTGGAACATTTAGGTCAGTTACATTGAAAATGATTATTGACTGGTATGTATGTATTGTCATTTTGTTCACTATAACCATGTTCCTTTCTTTCTTTTTCTTTTTTTCTTTCTCTCTTTCTTTCTCACTCTCTCTCTCTCTCTCTCTCTCTCTCTCTCTCTTCCTTCCTTCCTTCTTCCCCCTCTTCTTCTTCTTTTTCTTCCTCTTCTCCTCCTCCTCCTCCTTTCTTCTTTCTTCTTCTTCCCCCTCCTCCTCCTTCTTCTTCTGATCCTTTAGCATTTCTTATAATACTCGTTTGGTGGTAACCAACTCCTTCAGCTTTTTCTTGTCTGACAAGCTCCTTATTTCTCTTTTAAATTTAAATGATAGCCTTGCTGGGTAAAGTAGTCTTGGTTGTAGGTCCTTGGTTTGCATCACTTTGACTATTTTATGTCAACGTCTTCTGGACTGAAATGCTTCTGTTGAGAAATCACTTGGCAGTTTTATGGGAGTTCCCTTGTAGATAATTAACTGTCTTTCTCTTGCTGCTTTTAAGATTCTCTTTTTGTTTTTTACCTTTGCCATTTTAAGTATGATGTGTGTTGGTGTGGACCTCTTTGGGTTCACCTTGTTTGAGACTTTCTGTGCTTCTTGGACTTGTGTGTCTTTTTCCTTCACCAGATTAGGGACATTTTTGGTCATTATTTCTTCAACTAGGTTCTCAATTCCTAGTTCTTTCTCTTTTCCTTCTGATACCCCTATGATGCATGTGTTGTTACACTTCATGTTGTTTCAAAAGTCCCTTAATAAACTATTTTCTTTTTTTTAAATTATTTATTTTTTGTTTTGATTGGGTTATTCTTCTACCTTGTCTTCCAAATTGCTGATTCAAACCTCTGCTTCATCAATTGACTGTTTATTCCTTCTAGTGCATTCTTCATTTCAGATATTGTAGTCTTATTGCTGACTAGTTCTTATTTATGGTTTTTATGCCTATAACTCTTTCTCTGAAAATATCTCCTGTTCTTTCATTTGGGACATGTTTCTTTTTTTTCTTTTTTTTTTTTTGTTCAATTACAGTTATTTGCATCCTCTCCCCTCCCCTCCTCCCTTCTCCTCCAGCCCCACCTCCTCCCCAGCCTCCCTCCTCCCCCTTAGTTCTGTCCATGTGTCCTTTACAGTGATTCCTGAAAACGCTTCTCCCCATTGTCCCCTCCCCGCTCCCCTGTCTATTGTTAGACTGTTCTTAATTTCAATGTCTCTGGTTATGTTTT
>PVJI01032459.1:0-12198 GCA_004026765.1 Micronycteris hirsuta
TGTCAAAGCCCACCTGCCAGCCCTGACAGGTGTGGCTGGGTGGGGCCGCACCCCACAAAGCGAAAGGTCCCTTGTTTGATTCCTGGTGCCAGGTCGGGCTGCTTTTGAGAGGCAACCATTGATGCTTTTCCCTCACAATGCTGTTTCTCTCCCTCTCTTTATCCCACCCTTCCCCTCTCTCTAAAAATAAATAAAATCGCTTAAAAAAATGGAAAACCTACTTCCAGATTATTGTGACTCTCGAGTGACATAATCAACAGGAAAGCATGTCGTTGGCTGTTCAACACACACACGCAGATGTGAAAAGTCCTGGCGTCTGTGCGGGAGAACACAGCCTCTCGTGGCCAGAGCATCCACAGCGTCCTTCCTTCCTGCCCTCTGTGAGCATTTGGTCTCCTTGGATGAGAGTCAGCGGTTAGGGCATGATCGGGAAACACCCAAATGGCATTATAGATTCAAGTTTTTAATGGGAGCTGTATTTTCATGGTTTTTAAAAATTAGCTTAGACTGTCTTTCTGAAATCAATATGCTATATTCACAGAGGCACTTTAAGAAAAGGGAACAGTGGCTTTCTGAGGATCCATAGTAAGAGACTTGACTGTCACCTGCAATGAGCCCACCCACACGGTTGCCCAGGAGCTGGGAGGAGCCGCCCTGGAGCCCACGCTTGCCCAGGTCTCCTTATCCCTGGAGGCCCCAGCTTCTTCGCCACCTTTCTGGGTATCAGGAAGAAAAGGTTCTGCATTTTAACTCTGTGCTGTGGAGCAAGTCACTCAACCTCTTTAAGCCTTAATTTCCTAATTTGTAGAAATCATAGGCTACGGTTGGGGTTCTTTTTTACATGGATCTTAGGTCAGGTGTCCCATCTGGGACTCTGAGGCGGAGACCCTGTGCAGGAGTTTTTAGAGAGTGCTATTCAAGGTGACACGGGGGTGGGGAGCCGGGTGGGGGGTGGGAGTGGAGGTGCTGAGGGATGCAGGATTGATTGACAGGGATACGATGCACTCACAATGGAGCCCTCGGCGGATCCCACAGGGAGCTCTGGGGCTGAGATGACTCTTCAGAGTTGCCTAGAATTGAGACAAAGTGTTGGTCCTTTGTACTCTTCATCCACTAATCACTGGATGCAGGCTGCCCCCAGGAAGGGGAACAACCCTACGTGAGGGGGGAGGGTCTTCAGCCAGGGACAATCCCTGTGAACCAGCAGCTGTCAACAGCGGCCAACAGCTAGAGGAATGAGTGCCTCGGTCCCGCAGGGGGAGTGGGGGGTGGGGGCACAAGGCAGCAGCGCTCTCACATACAAAAGAAGTTGGCCAGCCAGACTGCAAACCCCGCAGAAGCAACCACCTTCTCTGCTATATGCTGCGTCTTCCCACTGTCTCAAATAGTTCCCATCACAGTATGCACACAGCACATAGCATGTGCTTAACAAATGTTGGGCGAATGCAGAGAAGATGTATAATGAGTGTTAGCTACTATTTTGTTCATAAGCCTTCCCCAAGTCTTCTTAATAGAAGGTTTCCTGTACCCTCACCACTTGGGGCCCATTGTTCCCCTTCCCTCACTTCATCCTACCTGGCTACCGCACCTATTGTTATTCCATTATTAACATCCCACGCCGTCCTGCAGACACAGAAGATAACTCCTTAATTTTACCTTCTCAGGCATTCTCGGTCACACATCATCTGAAAGAGAGAAGGAGTAAGAATCTTCAAGGCACTATGGGCAGGAAGAAGCCAGGTGACCATCTCACCCCTCCAGGGAGAAGGGCAGCTGACACATGCGTCTGTGCAAGAGGCCTTGGCAATGAAAACTGCAGCCAAGGGAGGAAGCATTTTTTCAGGGAATGGATTTCACCCTGTCCCTCACAGACACTCAGGAGGTGACGTCCCCAGTGCACCTCCCCAGCAGCCTGAAACACCTCTTCGCGCACGTGGCCTCTTAGACATCTCCCTCCATCGTTAGGTCTCCCACTAGACTGCAAGTGGAATGGGACCCAGGACCCTCTGATGCCGAGTCTGCGACCCAGACCAAGCCAGTGCACACAGATACATGTGCACGAATTACATGCAGCGGGCATCCTCCTGCTTGGCCTGGTCAGTCTTGATCAGTCCTGGTCGGTATCCATTCCGTGGCACTTGTCAAGACCTTTGAACATCACCCTTTCTTTTGCCTATGGGGCTTAGCATTGATCCTGACAAATAGTGGGTGCTTGTTATAAACTGAACTGTGTTCCCCCAAAATCTGTATGTAGATGTCCTGATTCTTCCCCCAGGACCTCCAAATGTGACTGCATTTTGAGATAGGGCCTTTAAAGAGATATTAAGTTACAATGAGGCCATTATGGTGGGCCCTGATGCAACCTGGGTGGGCTCCTTGTAAGAAGAGGAAATTTGGACACAAAACACACACCAGAGATGACACAGAGAGGACACAGAGAAAAGGCAGTTATTTCCAAGCCAGGAAGAAAGGCCCCAGAAGAAACCAAACCTAGTGACACTTTGGTCTTGGATGCTGTAGCTCCGAACTGTGAGACACTTAATTTTTGTTCTTCGAGTCACCCAGTCTATGGTATTTTGTTATGGCAGCCAGAGTAAACTAATACAGTGCTTAATAAATATTTGTTAACTGATATATTGTTTAGTTAGGTCTCAGGAAGGTAAAGGGAAGAATTGATTATTTCACACACATTTCAACACGTATTAGCAAATGTTGCCATATGCCAGGGCCTGGGCTAGGTGCTCAGGAGCAAAGGGCGGTGGCCCCATGACCTTGGTGAGCTGACAGCAGTGACCTGAAAGGAGGCAACAGGGATGCAAACTTGCTGGGACCCAGAGCGAGAAGAAGATGCCAGGCAAGGGCCAGATGGCCATATAAAGGATCCTAAGTGCCAGGGCTGCCCAGCAGAGCGCAGTGCTTGACACGGACAGCCCATTATCCCTAAGGCCAGGTGCATGGACCCCAGACCATAAGGGACAAGTAGAACTTGGCCTTGCTCAAATCTGTCTTTCTAGATCTTTCTGTCCCTGGGCTCCCAGTGACCCCTTATCCTGGGGATAATGAGAAGATTTGTAGTGCTCTGGGTCATGTAAAGCTTTAAAAAGGTCATGTAGCATAGAAACAACCCTCCACAATGATCAAGCAAATTGAGCAGAGCATCCATTCGACACTGAAAAAGCACAAGCAACAAACCCGGTTGCCTTGGTAACGAAGCAAAGGAAGGAAACCAGACAGAAAGGCAACATTTAGCTTAATTAGCTCAGGAGATGGGGCTTGGAAGAAGTCTGGGAGTGGGTGTGCAGGGGCAAAGGGCAGGATCACGAGGAAATAAACTCGACTGTAAACATCAGGCATTAGACCTACATCCATGAGTCTGAGCATGTCTTAGATTCTGCAGTGCCTCTTCCATGACAGGGGCACGGTGAGTACAAATAATTTCAATGTCTGTGAGCCCAGAGCTCCTCCCACTTTCCTCCTCCACCACCACAGAACTCTGAAGCCAGAGGCAGGAGAACCCTTGCCTGCATGGTTTGTTTGCAAATCAGCTTGAGTTACTAGCTCCCTGCTTGCACCCGTCCCAGGATGCTGAGCCCTAGAATTTAGGGTGCATATCCGGAGAACCCCAAAGTTCACTCAACTTAGAAAACACATTCCGCAAACTTCACTGGAACCAAGAGACACTTGCCAACCAACATTTCAGCTTCAATTTTAGATAATTCTCTCTTATAGAATGATTCTCATATTTAAGACTCCGCCCTTTGAGAGCATGGTATTCTCCTGCAATTTTTCTAAGATAAAAACTAAAGCTGGAGAAAATGACAGTTTATATGTTTCCCCTAAACCTTTTTCTGATCAAATCTCCCCTTCTCTTTTCGGCCTATCCCCAGAATGACTTTTTCTTTTTACTTCCCTCCAGTGTTTCTGTCATAAAGCAAATAAGTGGGCGCAGGCCAAGCTGCTGAGCATGTCAAGAAACAACGATAAAGTTCTGCAGAAAACAGCTCATAGATAAAATGCATGAGCCAGAAATGATAGGAAGTCTTATGAGCTAAAAATCTCCCCAACCTCTTCCTTCCCTGAGAGCAAAAAAATTAATGAAACACTCATACACGCGAATGCCCCTTTAGAAAGAAGAACTTAGTGCAAACATGTAGTCGGAAGTTTGCAGAGAGTCGCAGTAACACAAAGCCAAACAGTGATGTCAAGGTCTAAGACATTTGTGTTCCACCAACAGCAGTGAAAACTGGATGCACCCTAGTTAATTAAATCACACAGAAGCGCATTGTTTCATCTCAGCATGCAACTTGAAGAAAGTGTTTGTTTAATGTGGCTTGACTAACCCCACAGATTTGGGTCAGGACCAAACCTCTATTTAGAAAGATGGCTAGTGAGATCTCCGGAAGAGGCAACGTGGTATGATTTTGAGGACCCAGGCTTTGACATCAAACACATCTGTGTTCCGGTCTCCTGGCCTGTCACTCACTTTGTGACTTCGTATGAGATGCTTAACCACTCTGAGACACAGGGGCCTCACTGCCAAGTAGGAATGATGATATCTAACCGGCAGTGTTGTTGCAAGAGTTAAAGAAGATCGTGCTTGTAAAGCACCGAACACAGCATTGGACAGACGACTCTTGGTCAGTGTTAGGAATGGTGACCATAACAATGGCAATAACGACCACTACGATGATGGTGACGGTGAGGGTGAGGATGAGGATGGTGACGCTGACAGAAGAAGACCAAGACCGGCTCTTATCCACCTGCACACTCCCACCGAATAGGCTCCTCAGCTTGTAGAGTTAACAAAAATGAGTAAGCACGTGAAAAATGGCCTCCGATTCCGAGCCAGAGTGAGGACAGGACGGAAGATCGGACAGGGACAGTTCACGTACACACACGCACAGACACGCCCAGGAGAACTTCACCGCCACTGAGTCCATCTTCTCAGAGCAACACCCCCAGCATGATGCATTCGTGCATCAAAGCTTCCAGTCACCGGGTCGCCCCACACACCTGCCTACACCCCCAGGAAGGCTTCCCGTGCCAGGGTGCCCACCCAGGTACAGCCCGGACGCTTACTTGGATCCGAAACTCTCAGCGAGTCCCCAGCTGCCTGAGACGTGGAAATCTACCTCAGTAATTGTAGAAATGAATCTTTGTCACCTGATTCATCCTCTGGTGTTAACAGCTGAAAACAAGACTGGGGGTTCTTTTTAAATACGAAGTTTGACAGAGGTTGAGGGAAGGAAGATGAATGGGGAGCTTTGCTATGAAGGGTGGTGGTAATGAACGTCACCAAGTGGGATATATTCTAGCACTATTCCCAGAAGCCGGAGGCAGCAGCTGAGGGCAGACAATGACAATAATTACATTGCTGAGAACCGCCAGCGCGCACACTGGTGCATCGAGCCTGCCCGTGGATTCGCTTTCAAATCGCATCTCAGCAGCATCCTCCTACGAGCGGGAACCCCTTCCTTGTGCCTAGAGACAATCAGGTAAACTCTGCCTCTGGAAAAGGTAATTAGTGCGTGACTTGCACTTGCTTTGCTTTTTTTCGTTGTAGGCAGTACAAAGTCCCACCGTCTTTTTGTTTCTCGTGGCGAATTACCAGCCACCAGGGAGGACTGCAGGGCAGCCAGGGTCTGGCTCAGGGTCTCTGCTTCGAGTGGTTACAGCGTGTGTGATCTGCCCCTGGGCTGACATCGGAAACCTCTGACAACCACTGCTCACGCCACTGCCAGTGACTAAGCTGGCCTCCTCGGCCAAGCTGACTTGCAGACTTCAGTGTCGGCCGATCATGCTGGTGTGTGGGTGTCTAGAAAAATGCATTCAAAATCTGTCGCACGGAGGGAGGGACTGGGCTGTGCCCAGGGGAGGCTCAGCTGCATGGTGCAAAGGCTAGAGAGGTGGAAAGGAATTTTAGTCACGTGCTTTTGAAACACAAATTACAAACTTTGCTTTTAGTGGCATATTTTACACTTTGGAGTGAATTTTAAACTTTTGGATTTGGCGGCAATCAAAGCATTAGAATGTAAGGCTCTATTTGAAGGGTCTTGGTGTTCCCAAGTGTTAAGTCTTAGCAATAGAAGGAGGGGGGAAGTGTTCAGGGAGACTTCTCTGCTCAGAGGGACAGTTGAGCTTTATCATCCTCTGCACTTCCACGCTGAGACTCAGGAGCCAGGCAGAGAGGCTGGTGGTGGGGAGCACAGCAGAGGGGGTGGGGGGCGGTGCGCATCCTTCCCCTATGATCTGCCCTTCACAAAGGCCCAGTGCAGCTCAGCAACATCCTACAAGGGTACAGTAACACTCTCTCAGTAAACCTGAGAGAACATGACATACAGCAAATGGATCCAGAAGAGTACATTGTGCACTATGTCTCAATTCCATTTATCCTGCAGTGGCATCGATATCATGATTATTTGTTCAAGATTAAGACCAAAACTTAACATAAACCAGGAGCACCATCTCCTAGAGAGATCGGTCCTCATCAGAATGGCTCCCAATGCAACTGTCACAAGGCACTTTTTTTTAAGGACCCGTGTGCCAAGCATGACCCCACAGCCTAAGGGACATGCAAGGAACACATGTTCATTCTCCTCCTTAAGTCTCTGCACGGGGAGGCTGTGCACTGCCCCCTGCTGTGGTAGTCAGGGGGCTCCAGAGAAGCAGAACCAGTGGGGTAAATGCAGACATGCAGGAAGGGATGGATTTACGGAATTGGCTCATGTGATTATGGAGGGCTATGTCCCACACTCTGCCATCTGCAAGGTGGAGCTGCAGGAGAGCCGGTGGTATTGTTCAAAGGCCTGAAACCCAAAGAACCAGTGGTGTAAGTTCTGGGTCTGAAGGCTAAGGACCAGCAACCAAGGGCAGGACATCCGTCTTGCAGAACAGAGCCCGCAACCTGTGGGGTCTGACGCGGCCTCCAGGGAGACGGTGTCAGAATTGAGTTGAATTGCAGGACACCCACCCGGCTGGTGTCAGATAATTGATTGCTGGTGTGGAGGGAACAAATCCACACATTGGAACTGGTGTCAGAATCCCATTTCCGAAGGTACCCTGGCTGCTTCTCTGCCCATACGAGTCGCATCCTTCTGTGTTTCTCACACACATCGGTGTCCCCATTGTGTCTGCTCCCAAAGGCCCTTGTCCCTTGCTCCGGGGTCTCTCTCTGGAAGACTTCTCTTTCTTCCTGCCTCTCTCAGTCCCAAGTCCTTCCAAGGGTCTTCAGGGCCATTTATGCAGATACAAACAAAACCACACCTTCTCAGACAAGCTCTTCCCCTCCTGACCGAAATCCCCCAGCCAGCCAGGCCAGCTGTCTTTGAGAAAAATGCTGAACTCTTCCAAACCAAATGAAAGCCAGGGCTAAAATCCCAACAGTAGGGAATACAACACTCCATAGTGATTATTATCACTTAATACCTCTTTAAATGTCAGAAGTACCATTGTCTTGTGTGGCTGGAAGTCCCTTCCCGATGCTGTCACGCAGCCTGACAGCGAAGGTGGCAAACACGGCAACTGATCGACCCTTTCCAGCAGGGAAGCCAGGGGCCCCTGCAGCTCTGCTCGGCTTAGTGACTTCACAGAGGAATTACATACAAAACGCGAAGATTAAGAACAAGTAAAAATGGTTTTATCCCATGGGGACAAGGCGGCGTATTCATTTTTTATTGTTGCTATGACAAATCACCACACACGTAACAGCGTAAACAATACAAATTTATTACCTTACTGTTCGGGAGGTCAGAAGTCCAACACAGGCCTCACTGGGCTGAAGTCCAGGTGTCGAAAGGGCTGCGTCCCTCTCTGGAGGGTCCGGGGGGAGCCCGTTTTTCTTGCCTTTCCCAGCTCCTGGAGGCTGCCTGCATGACTTGGCTCGTGGCCCCTTCCTCCGTCTTCAAAGCCAGCAACGCTGCCTCTCTCCGGCCATTCTTCCATAACCACGGTGCCCTGCCTTATCTCCCTCACCTGTAAGGACCCTTGGGAGGACCTTGGCCCACCCACACAATCCAGGATAAATTCCCTATTTTAAGGTCAAATAAATAGTAACATTCCATCTACAACCTTAATGTCTCTTTGCCTGGAGACCTGACACATTCGCAGCTTCAGGACTGAGGAAGGACACGGACACCTTTGGGGGACTGTGACTCTGTCTTCCCCAGGCAGATAACACGTAGGAGGAAAACAAGCCAGACACAGGATGAAAAGGAGTTTCTGATTTTTAGGTGAAATGTGTTGCTTCTTAAACGTTAGCAGCTAAATTAAGTTAAACCTCAAACCAACGCTGTCCACACCAAAGTCCTCTGGAGGCCACCTTCGCCTGGGAACCGTCATTTACAACCTCTGCCTTATGTGATGGGATAATGATTCCGCATCTTTTTTTCTAACCACCATAAGCCCTGAAATGGGGTACAGAGCCCCCCCACCCCACCCCCCTGTCCCCACAGCTCATGGTCGGGGGCACAAGAGAAGCGGATGATACAGCACAACAGACTTTTCCTAACAATGGCGAGTGACAGCCGCGTGGTCCTAAAGGGAAGCTGCACCGCCGCCACCGGGTAACGGCCTAGTGACCGGCAGTGCACGCAGCGCCGAGTGCGAGGTCGCGTGGGGAGCTCCGGGTCAGCATTGACACGCAGGGCGGGCAGCCCGGAGGGAGAGGGCTGAGTCCCCGGTAGAGAGCTGCCCTGCGGCTTGGAAAGGGCATAGTAAGCGGGAGCCGTGGGGAAGGAGAGCAGCGATGCCGCAGCCACGGGAAGGGAGGAACAAGCAAGCAGCTGTGCAGTTTGTCATTGGGACCCCGCCGTGCGGCCTTGTGCAGTGAGGACGGAACGAACGCTGCTCCGATCACTCCTGCTCTAGCGACTCCGCAGCCACCAAGGACCCTTCCCTGCAAGACGCTGACCTGCTGCCGCCTCGCTGACCCAGACTCCATCTGGGCTCTCGGGACGTGTGCCTTCCCCGGACGCCACCACGGTCCGGCGTAGCGCGCGCGCTTTCCTGGACTGCGGCGCGGAGGTGATGCAACATTCCCCAGATCCTGAAGGACAGGGCTGCTGAGAGAGGAAGGCGAATTTTGTGCCTTCCAGAAGGACTGCAGAACTGTTTGTGCGGCCGGCTTAAACTCAGAAAAGGAAATGGGGCGCTTCTGGTTTGGGGCCTTCCGGTTTAGAGCCTGTGGGGAGCAAGGGAAGTGCTGGGTCTCGGGGAAGAACAGGCTCCGAGCGTAAGTGCTCTCAGCACGCAGCCCCAAGGATGGAACACTGTAGATAAAACCCTGTTTCGTCCAGCACTCACTGTGGGGCCATTCACCCACGCACCACGTGGACCGGCCTCCGTCTGGTGGGTTACGGCCCCACTTCCATTTCTCCTACTCAGGTCCCAGGTTTTGACATATGCTGCTTGGGGGTGGGGGTGGAGCTACTAAGTAAGTGCTGCTTATGAGGTAATGGTTCGTTTTCCAAAGGTTTATTAGACAAAAGCGCAGATGAACATCTCTCCAGTAAGGACAGGATACGGTAGGGCTTATTAATAATGAAAGCTGGTGGGCGCCGAGTGCCCACGAACTGCCACGCGCTCCGCTCAGTGACCCCTCGAGTCCTCACAGCATGTCTATGAGATCAGGACTCTCATTTCTCCCCTCCGTCCCTGAGGAATCGAGGCTCAAAGAGCTATGTCCCCAGAGCCACACAGTGAGTGACCGAGTCACGACTTAAATCTAAGTCTGATTACAGGAGCTATATTTTTAACCATTATGTTATTCTGCCGATACTTCCCTAACAAGAGAAAATAAAATTTAAGGCTTAGTGTGTCTGTGCCCCCTGTTCATAGTGGGCGACTGTGAGTATGCATTTCCTTGAGGTGTTGAGAATAGTATGGTTCCGTGCCTCTGTTGCTTCCTTTGGCGACTCCAAAGGACCACCCAGGAGTGAGCTTTGACATAATTCAAGCCATGGAGTGGTGACACACAGGTCCCCTTCTCTCAGGTGAAGAAGTCACCAAGATAATCTGAAAATTATCACTTCAAAGCACCAAAAACTGCATAATAGATTGGGCATCACACACAGGAGACTCCAGTCATGCAAAACAGAAATCTTGAAAAGAAATCTGATTTCCTGAGAGGCTTTCCACACACTTTGAATTTCAGACGTGAACAACTGCTAAAGAAGTCTGACTTCCCAGCAGCCCCACTGCCCCTGCCCCAGCCTGGAGCAGTCCTGGGGTCTCCCGGAGACCACCGCACCTGGAGCAGGTACACCTCGTCCATCTCCGAATTATGCAATGTGCAGCACAATGGAAAATGCGGTGCAGTACTCTATGGCCAAGCACAAGCACGGCCATTAATCACCCCCAGCCTCCCCGGACAGACGCGGCCTGGTCCAGATGCTACACTGTCTGAATTTAGAGTGTGGGACTGAAACAAAGGTCAGCTCCCCAGATGTCGCGGGGACTCACAGTCAAGTCTTAGACCGAACTCTAGCCCCGCTCCTGAAGATAAATGACAGGGAAGGAAAGAGGGAGGAAGAGAAAAGAAAGGAGGAAAGTGAAGAAAGGAAGGGAGGGAGGGAGGGAGGGAGGGAGGGAGGAAGGAAGGAAGGAAGGAAGGAAGGAAGGAAGGAAGGAAGGAAGGAAGGAAGGAAGGATCTTACTCCAGAAATACAATGGAGTTTTAGTGTCTCACACCCAGGTTTCTTCTTCCAATCCGAAGGATGACACTTTCTTACTGTCTTTGCAGGTAGGCGGGGCAATGTGACAAGTCTGCTCTGAAGCATAAGTATTCAATGACAGCCCCTCTTTTTCCTCTTCCCCTGCTGGGAGATCGTAGGGAACCCAGAGGCCATGTGATGAGGTGGAGGTGCCACCGCACTGACACTTTGTCTGGGAGAGTTGTCCAGATGCTCCACGGACTTGAGTGAGCAAGAAATAAACTCCGGTTTCTGAAACCAGAGATTTGGGGGACGTGCCAGTTGCACACTGCCTAAAACAGTCTGGGCTCAATAAATACTTGTTAAATATTGTACGAGTGGTTCTCTCAACTACGAATTAGTGATGCCTCGTCTCTTATGCAAAATGTGTTTCCTGCTGCTCTCCACCTGTTACCTTCCGTCTTCCTTTGCTTTAATGTCCGTCTCGGAGTTGGGAGGGTTGACGGAGACGACACAGATCATGAGCCTTCAACGGTATTAGTGCCGAGTGAGCACTCAATAAATGTCAGCTGTTGGTGTCGCCAGGGTGTTGTTATTCCTCCCAGACTTCATCCTCACTCACTCTTTTCATTTGACCCATATCCCTTCCCTCACCCGAAGCCCTGTGCTCACGGCGAGAGCTGTCCATCGGAGCAAAGCTCTCCACCCTGTGCGCCGGTCCCGGGGCACCTTCATCTCTCTCTCTCGGCTCCAACTCACTTAAGACTTAGTGTCCTAGCCACCAGGCTAAGCATGGTACCTACCTTAGTCAATGTTCACAGTTCTAGAAAGTAGATATTGCTATACCCATTCCATAGAAAAGGAAACTGAGGCCCAGAGATGTCAAGTCATTCAGAAAAGTCACATAGCCCCAAAGTGTCAAAGTTAGGACCCAAGCCAATGGCTCTGAGCCCACCGTTCTCTCGGTGCACATGGTTTTTCCCGTGGAACGTGAGCCAGACACACCCACCTCTCTAGAAATCGGGAAATGCATCTCCTGCTCTCCTTGAAGATCCTCTGCTGGAACTTTCAGGAATTAACGTCTCAAATTTCTGAGTATTGGGCCTCCTGGGGATATGCAATCTTTATTAAATTAGCAAATGGCCAACCAAATAAAGGCTACATTAAAGTGGTTCATAATGGGTCTTCTGCTTTCCATAATGACATTTCACGTGTCCCTTCCTGAAGAAAGTTTGTATCGGGGTAAGAGGTGGACAGACTCGCTCGCATATTTCCCCGGGAAGACGCACTTAATACAATAATTTCAGACCTATCAGAGAGTTTGTCTGAGCCCTGCTTCCTGGAAGGCCCTTTTTTAAAGTTCTATTTACATTAAAATAACTTCCACCCCAACTCTCAAGGCCACTGCCTACTGCTAATCAGGGGGCTGGAGATATATTCCAACAGAAAGAATCAGAATGGATTTGGCTGATGCTAAGTCTCCCACCTGTATACTTCCCCCCAAAGGAGAAAAAAATAAAGCTGCTCTTTTCATTCCACCATTACCAAG
>PVJI01032460.1:0-12182 GCA_004026765.1 Micronycteris hirsuta
TTGCTTTGTTGATGATGGCCATTCTGACTGGTGTGAGGTGGTATCTCATTGTGGTTTTAATTTGCATCTCTCTGATGGCTAATGATGTTGAGCATCTTTTCATATGATTCTGGGCCCTCTGTATGTCTTTTTTCGAGAAGTGTCTGTTCATGTCTTTTGCCCATTTTTTAATTGGGTTTTTGTCTTCCTGGAGTGGAGTTGTATGAGTTCTTTATATATTTTGGAGATCAGACCCTTGTCTGAGGTATCGTTGGCAAATATGTTTTCCCATACGGTTGGTTCTCTTTTTATTTTAATACTATTTTCTTTAGCCCCACAGAAGCTCTTTATTTTGATAAGATCCCATTTGTTTATTCTTTCTTTTATGTCCCTAGCTCAAGGGGACATATCATTGAAGATGCTGCTGCGAGGAATGTCTGAGATTTTGCTACTGATGTTTTCCTCTAGAACTTTTATGGTGTCACGACTTACATTTAAGTCTTTTATCCACCTTGAATTTATGTTTGTGTATGGTGTAAGTTGGTGCTCGAGTTTCATTTTTTTGCAGGTAGCCATCCAGATTTCCCAACACCATTTGTTGAAGAGGCTATTTTTATTCCATTTTATGCTTCTGCCCCCTTTGTCGAAGATTAATTGCCCGTTGAGACTCGGGTTTATTTCTGGGCTCTCTATTCTGTTCCATTGGTCTATCTGTCTGTTTTTATGCCAGTAGCAAGCTGTTTTGATTACAGTGGCCTTGTAATATTGTTTGATATCAGGAATTATGATCCCTCCTACTTTGCTCTTCTTTCTCAAAATTGCAGCTGATATTCGGGGATGTTTATGGTTCCATATAAATTTTTGAAGTGTTTGTTCTATATCCATGAAATACGTCATTGGTACTTTGATAGGGATTGCATTGAATCTATATATTGCTTTGGGGAGTATGGACATTTTGATGATGTTGATTCTTCCAATCCATGAGCATGGTATATGTTTCCATTTGTTTGTGTCTTCCCTGATTTCTCTCTTCAGTGTTGTGTAGTTTTCTGAGTACAGGTCTTTTACCTCCTTGGTTAGATTTATTCCCAGGTATTTTATTTTTTTCTTTTTGTTGCTATATCAAATGGGATTTTTGTCCTGATTTCTGTTTCTGCTGTTTCACTGTTGGTATACAAAAATGCCTTTGATTTCTGGATATTGACTTTATATCCTGCTGTCTTGCCAAATTCAATTATTAGATCGAGTAGTTTTTTGGCGGAGTCTATAGGATTTTCTAAGTATACTATCATGCCGTCTCCAAACAACGACAGTTTTGTTTTCTCCTTTCCAATTTGGATGCCTTTTATTTCCTTTTCTTGTCTGATTGCTGTGGCCAAAACTTCCAGAACTATGTTGAATAGAAGTGGTGATAGTGGGAAACCTTGTCTTGTTCCTGATCTTAGTGGGAAAGATTTTAGTTTTTGTCCATTAAGTATAATGTTGGCTGTAGGATTCTCATACATGGCCTTTATTGAGGAATGCTCCCTCTATTCCCACTTTGCTAAGTGTTTTTATCATAAATGGATGCTGTACCTTATCAAATGCTTTTTCTGCATCTATTGATATGATCATGTGATTTTTGTCTTTGCTTTTGTTTATGTGATGTATTACGTTTATTGTTTTGCAAATGTTGTACCATCTTTGCATCCCTGGGATGAAACCCACTTGGTCATGGTGAATGATCTTTTTAATGTATTGCTGGATGCGGTTTGCTAATATTTTGTTGAGAATTTTAGCGTCAATGTTCATCAGTGATATTGGCCTGAAGTTTTCTTTCTTTGTTGTGTCTTTTTCTGGTTTTGGGATTAGGATGATGCTGGCTTCATAAAAAGACTTTGGGAGTCTTCCATCACTTTGGGTTTTTTGGAATAGTCTGTGAAAGATAGGTGTTAGTTCCTCCTTAAATGCTTTGTAGAATTCTCCTGTGAAACCATCTGGTCCAGGGCTTTTGTGTGTTGGGAGTTTTTTGATTACTGCTTCAATTTCATCCGCTGTTATTGGTCAGTTCAGGCTTTCTCTTTCTTCCTTATTGAGTTTTGGAAGATTATATTTTTCTAAAAATTTGTCCATTTCTCCCAGGTTTTCATATTTCTTGGAATACAGTTCTTCATAGTAGTGACTTATAACCCTTATGTATTTCTGTGGCATCAGTTGTAATATCTCTTCTTTCATTTCTGATTGAGTTTATTTGGGTCCTCTCTCTTTTTTTCTTGATGAGCCTGCTTAAAGGCTTGTCTATTTTGTTCATCTTTTCAAAGAACCAGTTCCTGGATTCACTGATCCTTAGAATTGTCCTTTTAGTCTCTAAGTTATTTAATTCTGATCTGATCTTGGTTATTTCCTTCCTTCTACTTACTCTGGGTTGTCTTTGCTGTTCTTCCTCGAGTTCTTGTAGGCTTAGGGTTAGGCTGTTTGTGTAAACTGTTTCTGTTGTTTTTTTTTTTAGGTAGGCCTGTATGGCTATGAACTTCCCTCTCAGGACTGTCTTCGCTGTGTCCCATAAGTTTTGGGTTGTTGTCAGTTCATTTTCATTTGTTTCAAGGAACTTTTTGATTTCTTCCCTGATCTCATCCTTGACCCATTCATTGTTTAACAGCATGCTATTCAGTCTCCATAATTTTGAGTGTTTTGGGGTTTTTTTCCTTTGAATTGGTTTCTAATTTCAGTCCCTTGTGGTCAGAGAAAATACTTCGTATGATTTCAATTTTCTTGAATTTGTTGAGGCTTGTTTTGTGTCCTATCATATGGTCTATTTTTGAAAATGTTCCATGTGCATTTGAGAAGAATGTATATTTAGCTTCTTTGGGGTGAAGGGCCCTATATATATCAATTAAGTCCATTTCTTCTAGGGCATTGTTCAGTGCCACAATGTCTTTGCTGATATTTTGTTTGGAGTATCTGTCCATTTTTGACAGTGGGGTGTTGAAGTCCCCTACTATAATTGTGTTGCTATCAATATCTTTCTTTAAGTTCTCCAAGATTGTCTTTATGTGCTTGGGTGCTACTGTGTTGGGTGCATATATATTTACAGCGTTTATGTCTTCTTTGTGGATTCTTCCCTTGAGTATTATGAAGTGTCCTTCTTGGTCTCTCTTTATGGCCCTTTTTTTGAAGTCTATTTTGTCTGATATGAGTATTGCTACCCCAGCTCTTTTTTCTTGTCTGTTTGCTTGGAAAACTTGTTTCCAGCCCTTCACTTTCAGACTGTGTAAGTCTTTTGTCCTCAGGTGGGTCTCATGTAGGCAGCATATGTGTGGGTCATGCTTTCTTATCCATTCCGCTATTCTATGTCTTTTAATTGGAGCATTTAATCCATTTACGTTTAAGGTTATTATTGATAGGTACTTATTCATTGCCATTTTTTTTTTGTACCTGTGTTCCTCACTCGCTCTCTTTCCCTTCCTTTCCTTAAATCAGTCCCTTTAGGATCTCTTGCAGAGCTGGTTTGGTGGAGGTGTATTCTTTTAGACTTCTTTTGTCTGGGAAGCTCCTTATTTGGCTATCTATCTTGATTGAGAGCCTTGCTGGGTAGAGCAGTCTTGGTTGCAGGCCTCTGGTTCTCATTACTTGGAATATTTCTTGCCATTCCCTTCTGGCTTGGAGTGTTTCCATTTAGAAGTCAGCTGCTAACCTTATTGGGGTTCTCTTGAATGTTACTTCCTGCTTCTGCCTCGCTGCCTTTAGGATTCTCTCTTTGTCTTAGAATTTTGCCATTTTAATGATGATGTATCTTGAAGTGGGCCTGTTAGGGTTCCTTTGGATTGGGACTCTCTGTATTTCCTGGATTTGTGTGGCTTTCTCTCATCAGATTAGGGAAGTTTTCCATCATTACTTTTTCGAACAGGTTTTCCATCCCTTGCTGTTCTTCCTCTCCTTCTGGTATCCCTATTATACGAATATTATTACGTTTCATGTTGTCCTGCATTTCCCTTAATACCTCTTCATTCTTTCTGAGCCTCTTTTCCTGTTCTTGCTCTTTTTGGGTGCTTTTTTCAACCTTGTCCTCCAGCTCACTGATCCGATCCTCTGCCTCATCGAGCGTGCTTTTGATTCCTTCTATTGTGTTCTTCAGTTCAGATATTGTATTCTTCATTTCCTCTTTGCCCTTGTGAATAGTTTCTATTTTCTTTTTCATGTTGAAATAGTTTTCTGTGAGTTCATTATAGTTTCCCTGTAATTTCTGGTAATTTTCTGTGAGTTCATCAAGCTTCTCGAGTTTCTTGAGCTGCCTGATAACATATGCTTTGAACTCAATATCTGACAGTTGGCTTGCTTCTGTTCATTTATCATTTTTTCTGGGGCTTCCTCCTTTCCTTTCATTTGGGGATTGTTTCTTTGTCTTCTCATTGTCTGTGGGATTCTTCTTGCTAGCCTCTGATTCTTAAATTGATCTGTCAAGTTCTCTGGAGCAGCGATGTTAATTTTTTGTTACTGTCTCTGTTTTTTAGGCTGGCTCTTGTCTGAGACCCACTCTATTCTCTTCACAATTCCAGATTTCAATGTCTCACCTGTGGATAAAGAAGAGAAGGGAAGGAAGAAAGAAAAAAAAGGAGAAAGAAAAAAAATAAAAATAAAATAAAATAAAATAAAAAGTAATAAAAAATAAAAAACAAAAAGAGGCGAGAACTAGGAGTACTAAATGAAGGGATGGTAGAAGGAATTTTAAAAAATATATATATATAGAAGGACAGAAAGGAAGAAGGGTGAGGGAAAACCTACAAAGAAACAAACAGAAAACCAAAACAAAGAAACAAAACAAAACAATAAAAAATAAAAATAAATTAAAAAAATAAAAAAAAACACCTTTTGTTGTCTGGCTGTAAAAAGTGTCCAGTCAGGCCTGCTCTTCTGGTCCTTCTGTCTGCGACAGGCTGGGACGATATCAGGTTTCCTTTTTCTTTCTTCCTTCCTGAGCTGCACACTTAGCTGCTGTCCTGCTTTCAGCCCAGTTGCTAGGAATTCGCAGCACCCCTCCTGGGTTGCCTAGTCTCCACACTGAGTCAGGAGTCCACGAGGTCTGTGGCTTCCCTCAATGGAGCTCCATTGGGTTCCCCTGTCCCTCTCCCACAGAGGCAGTCCGCACCGCAGGTCTCCGATCACAGGTGCTGGGCTGTGTCTCAGTCCCTCCAGGAGTGAGCTCCACGCCCCTGTATTCGCAGACCACTTCCATCTCTGGACCCGGCTCCCATGAGCCCCCGGCCTGGGTGCCAGTCGCCCAGTAACCCGAGCAGCCCCTGACTGGCTTCTCAGGCTGCGCTTGGTCCCGGAGCTCCGGGCTGCAGGTCTCCCATTCAGTTCCATCTCCAATTCCTCCCGCTGAGATCACCAGCCTCTTTGGACCAGTCCCCATGTACGCACCGACCTCCGGCCTGCTGGGTACCAAGCCTCTCCCAGCAGACGCGTGCGTGCCTGCTTTGGCTACTCACACACCCCAATCCAGCTCCCTCCCCAGGCTCCTGCAATAAATCGGGCAGCTGCCGTGGCTAGATCCGCCGTCTTCCCAGCTCCCCGCTGGGCCCGAGGGGCCCCTTTGCTCCGAAGCAGACTCCCTACCATCTGATTTTTCAACTGTGTGTAATCTTGGTCATCAGTCTTCCCACACAGTGGAATACAGCTGGGCGATCGCTCCGCTCCTCAGAAAATCGGCCAGATATCCCACCAGTGGGCAGGAGGAAGCCGACTCCGCTCCCTCCTACTTCGCCGCCATATTTCCCTCCTATATTCTTGTTTTTATTTTTTCTATAGCCTTATCTACTCTCCAGTTTTCATCCATTCTCCCCACCTCTCTAACACACTCTCATTTATCTGGCATTGAAGCCACTATAAATCCCTTTTCACTCTCTTTCATACCTTTTGATTTCGCACAAGCTTTTTCCTTTTCCTGAAATACATTTGTCTCCCTTGGATCTTAGATTTCTCATGTGTCAAATTTAAAAAAAAACAGCAATATATAAATAATCTCTAGCATTCCTTCCAGGCCAGTTGTCCTATAATTTGGCCTCAAAGTAGTATACACTGGAATGGATAATCCAACAGTCATTTATAGTTGCACTCAATGTGAGAAATAATAATAACATATACTATGCACTGATGGCCTACTGCATGTCAGGCTCTGTTCCAATTGCTTTCTGTACCCTTTAATCTAATCAGCAATTCTATGAGGTGAGTGCTATCATGATCCTTGTTTTGTAGATGGAGAAACCAAAGTTCAGTAAGGGTAAGTGATTTGCCAAGGTTACTAGAGAACTAAGAATTCATGCTCTTAGTATCTAAACTATGTTGGAAAAGTTATGAATTTATAGCACTTTCAGTTGAAGGAATCCACTCAGTGAAAGAATAACTCAGGAAAAGATGGCAAGCTGCCTAGACCATTTATCCTGTTCTTGCTCTTTCAACATTCAGCTGCTTTGTCTCTCTCTGACACTGGAAGACTGGTGTCTCTCCCTCTGTCACTGTCTAAAATTTTCTCCATGTTTGCATTCCAATAAAAGCCCATCAAGAAGGCTCAGCCTCTGGACATCATTGGATGCTTAGTTTCCGCCTTTGTTCAGCTGTCCCGAGAGTCCAAAGGGTCTGGCCAGAAGGGGATTCTAAATATTCCTTTTTTAAAATGAATTAATTAACAAATATTTTCTTAATTATGCTATTACAGTTGTCCCAATCACCCACCCCCTTTTGCATCCTTCCACCGAGCATCCCCCACTCCCTCTGGAATTCCCACACCACTTAGTTCATGTCCATGGGTCAGGCACATAAGTTCTTTGGTTACTCCATTTCCTACACCAT
Source organism: Micronycteris hirsuta (assembly GCA_004026765.1). Taxonomy (NCBI): domain Eukaryota; kingdom Metazoa; phylum Chordata; class Mammalia; order Chiroptera; family Phyllostomidae; genus Micronycteris; species Micronycteris hirsuta. Next base: position 6,808 of record PVJI01032460.1, read on the forward strand.
TCTTAACATCCCCCTACCTGTTCTGTTACTACCAATTTGTACTTCTTTTTTTTATATATATTTTATTTATTTTTAGAGAGAGGGGAAGGGAGGGAGAGAGGGAGAGAAACAGCAATGTATGGTTGCCTCTCACATGGCCCTCATGGGGACCTGGCCCGCAACCCAGGCATGTGCCCTGACTGGGAATCGAACCCAATTTGTACTTCTTAATCCCAGCACCTTTTCCCCCATTCTCCCCCTCCCACCTTCCAAATGATAACCATCTAAATGATCTTCATATCTATGATTCTGTTTCTCTTCTGCTTCATTTGGGCCATATTTCTTTGTCAGCTCATTTTGGCAGGCTCCCTGTATTTGTTTCTATGTATTAGGTAGAGTTGCTGTGACTCCCTATCTTGGTAGTGTTGCCTAATGGAGATATCCTGTAGGGTCCAGTGGCACAGCTTCCCCTATCACTCAAGCTGGGTACTCAAGGTGTGCCCTTTGTGTAGGCTGAGTATACCCTCTTCTTGTACTTGAGCCTTGATTGCTGTTGGCATGTCAATGGGAGGGATTTACCCAGGCCAGTCAGCTGCAAGGACAGGCTGTGACCACTGACCACCAACCTCCACCTTCCGTGGAGTATCAGCTGTGCGTGGGGTAGGGTGGTGGTGCTCCGACATAGTCTTTATGTGTTCACTGGGTGCACAGGCTCTGGGTTTTCCCAGGTGGTGCAGGACAAGGTCAGCCCCCACCTGTGTTTTGCCCAGGGCCACCTTGCCTGAACTACAAATCCATCTTCAGATGGCTGCTACTTGTGTTGAGCTTGGAGATTCCCAGGCAAAACCAAGCTGTGAATCTAGGCTAGTTGCTGCTGGTGCTGGGCCTGTGGCCACTTAACAAGAAGTGCAGGGGCTGGGGGCTCACTTAGGCTGGCTGTTGCTTGTTTGAGAGGATTTAGTAAGTTGTGAAGCATGAGCCACGACCAGCCATTCTTATGGAAAAGCAGCTTGGGGTAGCTCATAAGTTGGGTGTGATGGAGTCTCTGGGGATCTCCAGGGCAGGGCAAACACTGTTAATCAGATTGGAGTCTCAGATATGGCACCAGCCTGCTGTTCTGTGGGAGAGGGTTCAGAAAAGGGACAATGGCCTCTGCCCACCTTTCTGTTCCCCAGCTCTCACCTGATGCCAGACACTTCAGTTCCTCCCTGTATGCCACTGGTGCCTTTCAAGCTGCTACCCCAGTGCTGGAGCTCAGAGGGAGTGAATCTGAGGAAGTCCATGTGTGGATTCTTTAAGAGAAACTGCTTGGGGCTCCAGCAGCCTCCTCCACTGACTCAAGCTCTGCTGGTTTTTGCAGCCAGAAGTTATGGCGCCCTATCTTCCAGGCACTGGAACCTGGGCTGGGGGGCTTGGTGTGGGGCTGTGACTCCTCACTCCTGAGATATCCCTCCCAAATTTTTATCCACCACACATGCATGTGGGACAAGCCCATTCTGCGTCTCTGCCCCTCCTACCAGTCTGGATGGATGTGGTTTCTTTAATTCCATAGTTGTCAGAATTCCTCCATTCAACTCAATTTCTGACAGTTCTGATTGATGGTTGTTCTACAATTTAGCTGTAATTTTGACATGGGTGTGTGAAGAGGTGAGTTGTGTTTACCTCTGCTGCCATCTTGACCAGAAGTAAAAGAATTACTTTTCTTTAGAGAGAGAGGGAGAAAGGGAGGGAGAAAGAGAGGGAGAGAAACATTGATGTGAGAGAGAAACATCGATCTGCTGCCTCCAGTATGCAACTGAACCTGCAACCTAGGCATATGCCCTGACCAGAATCAAATCAAACCAGCGACCTTTCGCTTTGTGGCATGATGCTCAACCAACTGAGCCATATCAACCATGGCCAAAAGAATTACTTTTAAAAAGCAGCTAGCTTTTCATATTAAGAATGACATAAAATATATTAAGTACAATAGAACACTGAATGCAAACAATGAGGTTGAAGCCTCATGTTGTGAAGGTGTATTTTGAGCCTAGCTTTGAACCTGAGAAACCTGAAGGGAATAGAGGATGGAGGCAGTTAAAACATGAATGGCAGGGGCATGGTGGGTGGGCAAAAAATATGGACAAGCAATTCATAGAAATAACACAAATGGCCAATAAATGCACAGAAAAACCACTTAATCTCACACAAGTCAAAGGAATATAAATTAAGATGGAAAAAAGATGTATGTCTAGGGTTGGAAAGAGTACAGGGAAAAGGATACCCCTAGGTACCCTAGGTTGATATGTAGATTGATATGACCTTTACGGAGGCCAATTGGGAATGACATTTCCAAATTGTAATTGCACATACTCTTTGTCCCAAGTATTCTTATTGTGGGAAACATTTGTACAGAAACAATCAAATAATTATGCAAAGCCTTCTGTGAAAAGATACTTATTTTAACATTATCTATACTACGGAAAAATTGATGTAACCTAAATACCCATTAATCTAGAAGTGATTAATAAGTTATGGTACAGCTATACAATGGCTCTATATCCTAAAAAGAATAAGGTAGATTGGTATGGGCTGGTATGGAAGGACAGTCATAAATATAACTCAGTGAAAGAAATAATTTGCCACCCTGGCTGGTATGGTTCAGTGGATTGAGCACTGGCCTATGAACCAAAGTGTTGCCAGTTTGATTCCCAGTCAGGGCACATGCCTGGGTTATGGGCTAGGTCCCCCCAGTGGGGGACACACCAGCGGCAACCACACATTGATGTCTCTCTCCCTTTCTCACTCCCTTCTCCTCTCTCTAAAAATAAATAAATACAATCTTTGTTTAAAAAAAAAGTAATTTGCAGAAAATTAAGTACAATATAATTCCATTTTGTGGAAAATAAAACACTTGACTGCAGCACCCTTCTTGGTGTAGCAAACTCCTGGTCCAAGAGACATGGGACTGAGGTTTTGGCACAGTGCTATAATCTATAGGTGGACAATATCTGAAGAGAATAGTAAGTGTTCCCAAATTAGCATTTTTGGTTATGTGTAATAACCATGTCAGCCATTGAAACTGTTTACCATTTTTTTAAGATTCTATTTATTTATTTTTAGACAGAGGGGGAAGGGAGGGAGAAAGAGAGGGAGAGAAACATCAACGTGTGGTTGCCTCCAGAGTTTCCCTACTGGGTGCCTGGCCCACAATCCAAGCTTGTGCCCTGACTGGGAATTGAACCAGTGACCCTTTGGTTCATAGGTCAGCACTCAATCCACCGGGCCACACCAGCCAGGGCTGAAACACTGTAGACGCTAAAAATTCCAGAAAGGAGACCCAAAGACCTTGGTCTTGTTGGTTTTACATCTAGTGAAATCTCACTAATTGGAGTCTTCTGTGGTCATATCACACATACTCAGTATGTAGGGAGCAGGCTTCTAGTCTCAGACCTCCACCTAGAGTAAAACCCACCACCCTCAATTAACTCTGTCCATTCAACAAAGAAGTATAGTTTTCTCTTTTCCATTCTTTCCCCTTACCTTAAACAGTCAGGCATCAAGTCCTGGGAATTCTTTTCTTAAAATTTTATTTTCTTAATTTATTGTGGTCAAAACACTTAATATTATATCTACCCTCTTAACAAATTTTAAAGTATACAATGCATTATTATTAACTGTAGGTACAATATGGTCTTTAGATCTTATTCATCTTGCTTGAGTGAAACTTCTTATTTGTTGATTAATAACCACATTTCTTCCTTCCCCAGCCACTGGAAATCACCATTCCACTCTTTGATTCTATAAACTGGACTATTTTATAGACCTCATATAAGCATATTCATACTGTATTTGTCTTTTTGTGACTAGCTAATTTCACTTAGCATAATATCAAGATTCATACACGTTGTTGCATATTGCAGAATTTCCTTGTTTTTAAGGCTAAATAGTATTCTTTTGTATGTATATACTACATTTTCTTTGTTCATTTATCCTAATTCACAACATTTTTGCCATCTGGTCTCTCATGTGTTAGTAAATCCCTTACCTCTCTCCTGTGCTGCCACAGCCACATACTGTGCTCCTACCCCAATTTCCCCATCCCAAACTGTTCTGCCCACTATTCACAATGACTTACGCCTACAATATCTCCATTTCCCCCCATTGCTTCAATACCTTTCCTCAGTCATTCCTTTCCTATATACTGCACAAATCTTCCACTTCTAGTAAGGTCTTATCATTGCCCTTCTAAGCACATTGTCCCCATTCCAGAATCCAAACTTGGATTCACTCTGTGCTTCCCATCCACAATGGCTTCCCTCTTCCAGAAAAAGTTTTAGGAATAGTTAAGTGTAGCTACCATTTATTGAGTACTTACTCTATGTCATACTTTGCACTTAGCACTTTACATAGATTATTTATTACAATAGTCATTTGATATAGATATCTTATAATTATTGTCATATAATGTGAGGAAACTGAAGCTCAAATGATTTATCCCAGTCTGTCTGTCTCTAGACATGCAGGCTCTGTCTTTTGTTACTGATATTCTCTCTCTCTCTCTTTCACCATCTCATTGCTTTCAGGGCATATAGCAAATAAATTAATGAAGTTTTGGTTTCTCAAAGTGCTTCTGGATTCATATTTAATAACTTATAATAATTTAATAATATGCATCATTATTTATAATTTGCATGTTTGTCTCAGTGAAATGGTGCCTCTAAAGTTTTGAAGAACTTTGGGGCCTTTTTGTCCCCATAAATTGTTTATCCATTTTCTCTACAGTCTTTATTACTGTTGATGAGCTCAGAAAACTCCTTCTCCCTGGATATTGTGAAGCTGAATCCCAGCCATGCTCCCATCACAAGCATTCCAGTCTCATATGAGAGGAATAAGAATAAGTGCCTGATGCACTTGCACCTAACAGAGCGAAATTTGTGGGCACATAGCAGTGTCTCTGTAGCTCTGAGGAGGGATATGGGACTGATAGGGTTGGGGATGAGAGGAAGGGGCTTTCCCTTTTTATTCACTATACTTATATATTGTTTGATTTTTCTTTTTACAGTGAATGGTATTTATTACTTATGTGAGGAAAAACAATGCAATTATTTATTTTAAAAAATGATGACAGATAAAAAAGAAAGTTTAGAGAGACTACAAAAGAATCATAATCATTCAAAGCTAGTTGTCTCTAATCATTTAAAGCTAGTTGTCTCCAACAATGGAATTCTACGCAGCAGAGAGGAAGAAGGAGCTTATACCCTTTGCAACAGCATGGATGGAACTGGAGAGCATTATGCTAAGTGAAGTAAGCCAGGCGGTGAGGGACAAATACCATATGATCTCACCTTTAACTGGATCGTGAACAACAGAGACAGAAAGCAAGCAGGGCATGGACGGAGACATTGAAATTAAGA